>VZRW01007575.1:323418-432596 GCA_013398125.1 Aegotheles bennettii | reverse complement strand
TCCAACACCCTTTGCCTCAGCAGGAGCATTTGTTTTCTGCTTCATACCATGCAAGTCAGAGTGCACACACAACCTTACTGTAGAGGCTGACCAGAGGGCTACCTGATTGTTGATTGACAGAGCAGCCCTCCTGGTCATTACTCAGGTGCTAATTGTTTAATAATAAGGGGGTGGACCTTGTGTAACTAGGGTACCTTCAGTGCCTCGAGCCCTGCCTTTTAAGGTCCACCCCCTTGTTAGGCAATTAGCTTTATTATTATTAAACAATTAGCACCTGAGTAATGACCAGGAGGGCTGCTCTGTCAATCAACAATCAGGTAGCCCTCTGGTCAATCTCTACATTTACAAAAGAGCTTGCTTTAAAGGAGGCAGGTACAGTAAATAAATGTGCTGAGAGAAGATGTGAATTGTGTTTTGTCCTCAGGATATGGCTCTATTCCTGTCCTTACAGTTTGTGTGTGGCCTTGGGTGAGCCATGTACACCTCCTGTGCCTCAGTCCACTGGAAAGACCTTTCTCTGGCTATTCAGATTCCAGGGTCTTTGCCACATGGATTGCCTCTGCAATGTATTTGATGCATACCTACGAAACGCTTGATCTTGTTTGGGACCTCTATGGGAAGTGCTGTGCTACAGAGAAAAACCACCCAGCTCAAGGGGGGAACAACCAGGGCATGTATTACACATGAGCATTAATGCTGAACACCCCCTCCTTCCTCCCAGGGCAGAAAAAGAAAAGGGAGGAGGAGATGAAGGGTCTTGTTGACCAAAATGAGATTCAGTTGGTCAAGATGATGATAAAAGCCTGCAATTCCCACCAGTAAATGAAACTGTGAACATTTATACAGCCGACGTGATGCTGTTAGGAACCATCTGCTCCTGGCTCACTATTGCTGTTAGATGTAGCTAACTTTGTCATTTTGAGACAGTTTCACGTTGTTATAAATTAATTTTACCTTGTGTAACTCACACTGCTTTTAGTAGGACATTGCTTCTTCAAGACAGAAGAGGCAGCCCAGCCAGTCCCTTTGCAACCCTGTTGTCTTCCACCTCCACCTTGTTCCCTGCCACATCTAAGAGGCAGCAAATGGGCTTTACCATCTGCTGGTCAAACCAAGTTAGCCAGGCTTCCACTGGCTACCACTCTGCATGACTTTTGAAAGAACACTTGCAAGTAACCAGTATTCCTTTGCCTTTTTTTCTCTCCCACCCAGAAGCAGGCAAAAAAAAAAATATCTCCTTCATAAGCAGCAGGACACAAGCCAAGCAGGAGATTTAATGGGCCACCATACACTGGGAAGATTCCTCTTTTCAGGGAGTGTCCTTGATGCTGGATGTTAAGGAGACACATTCTTTCAGAGCAGAAAAGCTCTTTAGAGATTTTAAATATCTCTATTTCTCAGGATTTCAGAACTCAATCAACATTTCACATCTATAAGGGATGAAAGAAGAGCTCATGGGAACTCTGCAGTCCAGCTTCCAGCTTCCCTCTCATGTGCCCTGTCCTCTTAGAAATATTCTGTAAGGCAACCACAGCAGGTGGTGTTCTTAATTCAGAATACAAATTCTCTGCCATACATTATCAATGCAGTCTCTTAGCACTCCCAAAGACTGTCATGCTGACTTTCCTTGGCTGCCCCTTCTATGTGCAACCGTGTTCCATGGGGCACTGCAGCATCCTTCACCTTCATCACCTGGGTGGGAGAGAGAACTGAACGGCCTGTCAATTTTTAGGCTGTGGATTAAGATGTTGACCATCCTGTTGAAGTCACTAGAAAAGAGCTGAAATATTCATTCTGCAGAGGCAATTGATAAGCCACTGGGTAATACGTGCTCACATCTAGTACTAAGCTGGTCATACAGAAGATCTTTGGAATTAAGTTTTTAAAGTTTAGTCTGAAGTACAACACTACAGATTACTTCTCCCCTGTGTTTCGGGTGCATTAAGAAGAGTGTGTCCAGCAGGTCAAGGGAGGTTCTTCCCCCCCTACTCTGTCCTGGTGAGGCCATATCTGGAGTATTGAGTTCAGTTCTGAGCTCCCCAGTGCAAGAAGGACAAGGAACTACTGGGGAGGGTCCAGCAAAGGGCTACAAGGATGATGAAGGGACTGGAGCATCTCTCTTATGAGGAAAGGCTGAGAGATCTGGGGCTGTTTAGCCTGGAGAAGAGAAGACTGAGAGGGGATCTTATCAGTGCTTGTAAATATCTACAAGGCAGGTGCCAGGAGGATGGGGCCAGACTCTCCTCAGTGGTGCCCAGTGACAGGACAAGGGGCAATGGACAAACTGGAACACAGGAAGTTCCATCTGAGCATGAGGAGAAACTTCTTCACCTTGAGGGTGACCGAGCCCTGGGCCAGGCTGCCCAGAGAGGGTGTGGGATCTCCTTCTCTGGAGACATTCAAACCCACCTGGAATCATTCCTGTGTGACCTGCTCTGGGTGACCCGACTTTGGCAGGGGGTTGGACCAGATGATCTCCAGAGGTCCCTTCCAACCCCCATCATGCTGTGATTCTGTGTGTTTTGCAGGGAACAAAGGTAGAGCTGTCAGAGTCCAGACTCTAACATGTGAGTGTGGGGAAGGGAAAAGGAGGAGGAGAGAGAAGTATTTAACAAGGAGACTGTGCACAGAGGAAACTACAGAGGTTTTCTTGTACTGGACAGTGCAGGTAGCTGACATAGGCCACAAGCCAGGATACACACAGCAACTCTCCCATTCCAGTTAACTTCATTTTCTGCTTAACTTCAAGGTAAGCTCTGCCCTACTTCCCAGCCCCTCAGTGCGAGCACACACCTCCTCCACCAGAAATGCAAACCTGCACAGTCAGCAAGTCACTGCCTGGACTTGCTCCAGATTGTCTCCCTGCTTAACAAGCAGCGCAGCAATAACCTGCATTGAGGACGTGCTGCACCTCCAGGTACCACCCAGGCAAAGCAGGAGATGCGCACAGAAAGCCACACGCTGCCTGTGCACACCTTGTCTTATCTAGTCCCTACTTTGAACTCACTTAAAGAGAGCAGAAGGCTGAAGAAAGAGCTTCTATCACACGAGGTGTGCCACAGGGACACGTGTGTCTGCTCTGTCCCTGCCCCGAGCTCAGCTCACACCCCCCACAGCTCACCCAGCAGCTGATGAGCCCATGCACAGCTTCACCAAACCCACTGCAGAGCTTTCATAGAATCATAGAATCATTCTGGTTGGAAGGGACCTCCAGGGTCATCGAGTCCAACCTTTAGCCCATCATATTCCTGACCATCAGACCATCAGACCATGGCCTCAAGTGCCTCATCAACCCGTTTGTTGAACACCCCCAGGGACGGTGACTCCACCACCTCCCTGGGCAGCCCATTCCAGTGCCCACCCACCCTCTCAGTAAAGAACTTCTTCCTGATATCCAACCTAAACTTCCCCTGACGGAACTTGAGGCCATTTCCTCTCGTCCTGTCATTAGCAATTGGGGAGAAGAGACCAGCACCAGCCTCACTACAACCTCCCCTTAGGTAGGTGCAGAGGGCAATAAGGTCTCCTCTCAGTCTCCTCCAGCTGGCTCCAAGCAGAAAAGGAGCAAACTTGCCTTTGCCCACCATTTTAGCCAGTCTAGTGGGACAACCTTTGCCAGCCAAATCCATGGGGTAGCAGCAGCCAAGCTGTAACAGCAAACCAAAGGGCTCAAGCAGACTCATGCTACCCCTTCTCTTCAGAGGCCAAGTACACTGCTCCTCGGAGCCAAGCCCTGAACTCTTCTTTATTCTAAACCACAAAGCACAAGAGGTTGCTTCGGGGAAAATAAATAAATAAATAAAATAAATAAATAAAATAAAGGTTATTTTCCATTTGCTTGTACACAGCAAGAAAGATAATGCCGGTTTGCTTTAGAATAAAAATGCCAGTAGTTATTTATCCAGGTGAAGAATTAGGTACACTGCACTAGCTAGCAAAGGCTCAATGAAAAAGTAAATCCTTAGGATGGAGCACACGGGGGAAAAAGAGATTAATTGATTTGTGACTACAAGGAGGTTTATTCAGAACCATATTTATCGCTACAGTGTTTTTGAATTCAGTAGAAACTCTACTCAATTTTCTTCTGCAGCCTTTCTTTGCTGTTAAAGGAAATATATCAGGAAGAAAAGAGAAATGACACTTAATTTTAAGAAGCATCACCTTGCTTTAGAAAATAAAGTAGCCTCGGGTAGCAGCTCTGGATGTCTGCCCACCGCTCGCACCCAGGTGGGGTTTGGCAGAAAGGCATTTCTCAGCTGACACAAACCAGAGCATCATCACCACAGCAGAGGAAACGAAGATTTACATTCTGATTTCACTCACTTTTCACCTCGAGGTGCTGATGTTGACAAGTTGCTTGGAGTAGAAGACGGGGGAAAAGGGAAGATGAGTACTTTTCTCTCTGCACTGATTTCTGCCTCACTTCCACTTCTGCAACAGGAGAGCCAGCATCTGCTCTACAGGGCACCCATGGGCTTTGAACGCTTCAGCTCAAGGGCAGAGTTTGTTTGTGTGGTTAAAATGTGCTATCAGGAGACACCATCCGGGGGCTGTGCTATGACACAGGGTCTCACACAGCTGGGAATTTACTCATAATTCAATAAAACAGCCCAATTTATCCCGTGTCTGAGGCTCAGCACCCATTTGCACACACCACTGCTACTGCCTTCCACACCAAAGAACCCATCAGCTCTTCCATTCCTCCATACTTACAAATCCCTCTTCAGAACATAACGGTCTTTAGAAAACTTCCAGCTACTGCAACATCTGTGCACACCCCAAAAGTCACTTTGCAAACACACGTGAACCCCAGCCACAGCAGAGCTGTTCTACCCCTACCACCGGGAAACCCCGACCCGCGATACAGAGGTAACCGACCCCCAGCCGAGTGCAGAGCTCGTGAACTCTCATGGATTCTGGCATCAAATCCTCCAATTTTTCACATCATTCCTATCCTGCGTGTTCAAATATGCATTTGCTCGTATTTACCCACCGTGGCAAATGGGACTGCATTAAAATACATAGAGCTTTCAATACTATAAAGACAGGTTAATCATTTATTTATTGTTCGCTTCTTATTTCAGAAGCCTGAATTACACCATAATTACTCGAAGAGAAGCTATAAAGACCCAAGCTGTTTGTCTAGCAGCCTCATTTATTTTTGCATGGCAAAGAAATTATTTCCAAAAAAAAAAAAAAAAAGTCAGAAAAATAAGAAAAATACCCTTGAGTGCTTCATCCAATTTTAAAGTAAGCGACGTGTTAGTTCACACAACAGTGAGCAATTTAATTCTCAATTAAAGGATTAGATCAAACAATAACTCGGGACCATTTGGCATCCTGCAAGCGATTTGGAAAGCAACGGGCACATTTCTGCAACTGCAAGGAACTTTTGTTACACGAACCTGCCATGGACACCTGAGGTTTCCTTCACAGGCTGGAAAAGAACAACAGAGAGCAAACAAAGGAAAGCAAGAGGTAAGAAACTGGGCTGCCAAGACTTGAAATGCCCAAACTGGGGGAAGCTTTGCTGTCCTGTGCAGGAGCCAGGTTTCCCAAGAGCCCGTGGGAGGTTCGCCCGGCATCGCCCTGTGCGGCTCGGAGGGAGGCAGCCCTGGGGAAGGAAGGAAAATGGATTCGGCAGCACATGAAAGCTGCAAAGCTCTGTTGCAGATGTACTTTCAGCTGCCTTCTCCCAACAAAGTACTTATGACTCGCAACATTTGCCTATCGAGCCGTCCATGCACAGTCCCAGTCGTGTCTTGCTGCAAACACTTAAAGACGTTTTTCCTTAATTCCCGGGCTTCTCCGCTTCTTCTGGAAAATGAGCCATGACACATGAGCCATTTGCAACGCACTGCAACTATGACATTGCTTGGATTTCCATGGCAACTCTCCCCCCGCTCTCCTCAACTTATAGATATGCATTCCCGGCAGAGTTCACTTGCAGACACACATCATTATATTTAATCTGAACAAGTGTGTACCTGAGTTGCCTTTATTTCACAAAACTGCATAAGAAATTAAATTTCTCTCACTGTTTCCTTCTCTCATGTACCAGTGTCATTACTTGCAGTGCCATTACTTGTTGGCATTTTGCATCAGTACATAATGACCCAATATCAGATAATGTTAAGATGCAAAAAACACTCAAAACACCAGACAGCAATTTTCTGCTCAGTTTCCCAATTTAACCTGAATTGATACTACATGGTAAGTCTGGATGAGGTTCAGGGACTACTCTAATTATAATAGCATCTTGGGCAGCAGCAGTCACTCGCATCCTGCCTTTTTGATACTGGCCTTGATAGTGCAATTAAGAGGCAAAAGAGAGAACCTCTTTCCAAGATCTGTCCTAATGAACAGCAAGAGACCCTGATGTTAAACCTCTTCCTTTTATCAGGCTGCTGCCTCCAGCCCAAAGTAGCCCTCCACTCCAATGAAACTAACTCTGTTTTATAAATACTCACTTCGACTGAGAGGAGACCTTATTGCCCTCTACAACTGCCTACAGGGAGGTTGTAGTGAGGCTGGTGTTGGTCTCTTCTCCCCAATTGCTGATGACAGGACAAGAGGAAATGGCCTCAAGTTCCATCAGGAGAAGTTTAGGTTGGAGATTAGGAAGAAGTTCTTTACTGGGAGGGTGGTTGGGCACTGGAATGGGCTGCCCAGGGAGGTGGTGGAGTCACCGTCCCTGGGGGTGTTCAAAAAACGGGTTGATGAGGCACTTGAGGCCATGGTCTGATGGTCTAATGGTTAGGAATATGATGGGATAAAGGTTGGACTTGATGACCCTGGAGGTCCCTTCCAACCAGAATGATTCTATGATTCAATAAATGTACATGTTTAACTTCCTCGGCCAAGAATAAAGCGGTGTGACGATAACACGACACAACAGCCACTCCTCTCTGCAAGTCCCACAGCAACACTTAAGCAGCTTACAAGTTAAAAAGTGTTTTTCCCCTGCTCCTACCACTACCACTGCAAATCTTTTCCCATTGAGTCAAGTCCTTCCCATCCCAGGGGTCACCAACACCCAGCAGGTCACACACCATGGCAGCGACCCAGCCCATGCTGGGGTATTGACCTGCCCTGAGGACAGCACAAGGCAACAGCAAAGCAGATGGGCATAGGCAAGGACACTTTGTTTCCTGCTGTCAGACCAAAGAATGGGATGGAAGGTGTGCTGACCCCACGGGCATTCCCCCAGGGCCATGGCAGCCCTGTGCAGAGGTTGGTGATGCAAAGGCAGCAAATGCTGAGCCCACAGGGACGGGTGGCGGAGCTGCTCCGTGGAGAAATCCTTCTCCCACACGCATCAGAGATCCACCTGATGAGGAACAGGTAGCTAGTAAAATACCTTCTTCACTCCTCACTACCCTTTTCCCCCTAAAACTGTGCATTAGCCCAGAAAATAGGACAGTGCTGCAGTGATAACCCATATCCCTGGTGCTGAGCATGCCCACAGCCCCACTGCTCATAACAGGGCTGGGTTTGAACCCAAGGGTTTCACACTGACAGCTCACACGGTGTGCCATGAAAAACACTGGGTAGAAATCTCCTAAAGGAAACTTGGAAGCATTCTTCACCTTTGGAAAGCCACTGGCAAGAGCTGCCTTATGTACAGCTTCATGGCCAAAGGAAAGAGGATGGAGGTTGGCACATGGAAAGAGCACGACTGCTTGGAACAGAGCAACTCAACATTTTATGCTGCCTTCATCCGAACTCAGAGGTGGCAATTCCTGCATCCCTAGTAACCCTTTTTATTTGATACCTGTGGATAGTAGTTGCTGCATCTTTCGTTAAGGCTATAAAGGGAACAGAAAATAAACCCATCACATTTGGTTATAACTGCCCCATCTTGCACAAAGCCTAAACAGACAAAGCCAGGATGAGATTAAAATGAAATAAGACCAGGCTTTGCTGGTCTAAGATATGTTTTTTCTTTGATACTATCAGAGATGCAGCTTACATCTTTCCTCAGAAATTTTTCTCCACGTTAATGGAAGATGCAAGACAAAAAAATCTACTTGAAAAACACCTAAGTTTGAACTGATGTATTAAAACAAAAGCCACAACACTAATTTGTCACACATCATATGTGCTCAAGTGAGACAATGCTTGGCTTGCACCATGGTCAGGACTGTTACCCACACAGACATGATGCTGTGTTACAGTTATTCAGTGGATATGAGGCAATCTGAGATTCTGAATCCTAAATATCCCCCATCACAAGTGCAGTCAAGTGCCAAACCCCAGTCAGCACTAGGGACCACATCTAGATTTTAAGCAGCTAGCTCCCATCACACACTCCATATTTCCAATTAATAGGGACAGTCAAGAAACAAAATTCTTTCAAAAGAGGAGAAAAAAATGAAGATTTCAGCATTTGTTTTAATTCTGCATTGGATGCAATGGGATTATTTTTTTTTTCCTGGAGAGGGGGGGAAAGATGACCAAAGGACAACACTATCCCACAGCCAACACACTGACCATTGTGTTGTTCAGGATATTGAACCAGGACAACAAAAAGGGAAAGCAGCAGCTGAATCCAGAACATGCCCTGTGCATGCCAGTGTCAGAGTTACTGCGTTTTGCTTCCAACCCCTTCTCGTGCTTGATAAACCACACAGATCAGAAGTGCTCTAACCAAAGGGCACGGACATATCCCAGAACACTGAACCCTGACCTGGAGCTACACAAGCTTTGGTTTCCCATTTTTCAGGTCACTGTTGGGAACTGAGCCAGGCTGCATCTCGCTGCCAGTTAAGAGGTTTCACACAGCTCTCTAAAACCAACCCCCTGGGCAAGTCTGGCTGCCACTGCTACAGAGTCCCTGAAATGGCAGTTTTGAAAAACAGCAAAAAGAAGGAATTGAACCCAATGCTCTCCCACCTGCGCTCCAGAGAAGCCCTCTCGGGGATCACTGCTCAGGCTGAGGGGAAGGGCTCCACCACCTCCCTTCTGGGCACCAAACCCTGAGCTCTTACTTTAACTCCCTTTCTGTTTCATCTCTGCAGTTTGCCTTTAATTTTCCTTTAAAATAAACTGCTCCAGTGCGGTGCTCACTCATGCATAGGAAATTAAAATGTGTTATAAAACTAATTTATGCGCCCTGTTGGCCACGGTGCCTGTGGAATATTCCTCCCTGGACACACACTCCGAAAGCATTTGCACGTGTTTGATCCCAGTTTTGCTGAACAGTGTTAGAAACAGCTGAAAAGTTTTTTAACTTTTTTCCTTTCTAAATTAAAAACTCCATCTTAATGGCCATTGACACAAGGCTGGGGCAGGGTGGGGAAGGTACCATTAAATATTCCACCCCTGAAGAGTGTCTCAACATCTTCATTTTTTAATACAGAGGGTGTAAATTGGCCCAATTTCTTTTCATTAGGACTTGTTATATTGTTCTTGCTTTCTCTGAAAGATTTCAGAAGCGAAAAAGAATCCCCAACAAGCTTTAATTTTAATTGATTCATATTCAATCCAATGAGGTCATGCATGTTTAATTATCATCATCCTTATTACAGATGGAAAATCAACTTCCTCTGATGTTGCTATGCTAATTATCATCTCATTTGTTTAGCAATAGCATCCAGACAACTGATCAAGATTATGGCAAACAAATAGCAAAAAGACCTGCTCAGAAGCCATTACAGACAGCGGCCAGGATTCAGCAAAGTACTTTGCCATGGATCACATTGAGCACCATTTAAATATTCCTGGCTTAGCTCTTCACGGCCAAGAACATGCTCTAGTATTTTGCCACACTGCACTTTCAGTAAAAGAATGAGGAAAAGTGGGAAGAAAATACCATCACATTCATTTAAGTGACGGGAACAGAGGTGCAGAGTAATTAAAGCTGAGCCTTCGAAAGGGACAAAATGCTTCTGAAATGCAAGGCTGTTACCAACAGCAGCTCAGGTCCCTTGTGTTGGGCTGATTGTGAGGAATAAAACATACTCCAGACAGATTTTTATAAGTCTCCTACAGCACCAGCAAATCATCAGGCACCTATATACCTTTGCCAATTAGTCCCTTATGACTGTTAAGTGCCACGCTGCCTCTTCGTGGGGGTACATTTCCCTCCTAATGATGTTGTCAATTCAACACTCTGCAAAAGTCAGCCAGGGGACTGACGTGAGAGAAAACAAAACCAACCAAAAACCTGCCCATGGACTGAAAATGCTCCTTTTCCTTCTTTTGCTTCACAGAGAAGATAGGTAAATTTGATGTTAATCTCTGCTCCAAGCAAGTGTAATTCTTTTGCATCCAAATAACTGTGGCATCTCGGAACAGAGCTATAGCACATTAGTGCAATGATGCGCGTGACCCAAAATAAGAACATGAGGACCAGGAGACTGCACTCCAAAGCAGCTGGGTGTACATGTCTTTGAAATGGTTATTAAGTTCATTTAAGTACCAAATTAAGCAAAGAGTGGGAGGAAAGACTGATGGAACTATAATCTGATCTCCTGATCCACGTTTAACCTTGGCTTGGCAGCACTGTCTGGTTTTATACTTACTTTTAATTTAATAATGCTCTGATGATTTATTTCTATTTTAAAGTCTATTTCACAAAAGCACAAAAAGAAACTACTGTATAAAAAGGAAATGCTCCCTTGCAGTTAAAAATGAACCCACTTTACTAGGCATGCAGGAATTTCTTGACTAACCTATCCATAAATCAGCCAGGGAAGGACTGCTCACTGGAAAAAAAGCAGTCATACTACATTGTCTTTCTGTAAGGCTATTCCTTGCTAAAATGGAAAATGTGCCTCAATTGTACAGCCCTGATAACTAATAGGTCTGCAAAGCTCCTCGGTTTATGTCAAGACCTCCCTAGAAATCTCCACCATAAGCATTTCACTGTGTGCAGCATTAAGAGCCCCTTCTGATCGCTGCTTTGCTGTCCCAAATGCAAGGCGGCCATCAGCCTGGTGCCACAGTCCAGTAAAACTATTAATCCTTTATTACACTTGTCTTCACGAATGTCCAAGTGTTTTTCCGTGGCAATAACTGCAAGTCCCTGGCCCAAAATCAGCTGGAACAACCCACCAAGGCTAGCAGCAAGCCAGCCATCTGCTTCGCCCATCTCCTCCTTTCTGTTCCAAAAGCAACAGGAGTCTCTCCTCTCCCTTCACTTTATTTTTAGAGCATCCTTCAGCCAGAGCTTGGTTCCCCTTCAGGAAGTCAGACTGCATGCTGCGTGCTTCTCTCTCCTTACTACCACATTTTCCTCCAGCAGAAATATTATAGTGGAAACATAATGTTTGTTGACCAGAGAGCTTTGTGATATGAAGAAAACAAAGTATCATGTAGATTAGACAAACCTAGATCCTGAAATTCACTCTGAGGACAGCCAAGTGCCTTCATCAAACATTGTCATCTAAAAGAAGAACAGATTTATATTTTTTCCTCTTGGAAATGGTGGCCTGGCTCATAAATGCCCATGTACAAGTGCAGGTGCCCACGGACAAGAGAAAAGAGAAAACCCAGTGCTCATGCAGTTTATTTCTACTGTGTATTTTCAGCCTGCTTCCGAGATGATCCACACAGCTGTCAACTGAGGCAAGACAAGCCTGAACACTGGGTTGATACAACATTGGTTGTAAGCATTCATGTCCCTTTTCTTCACCAAAAAAAAGGAGGAGATGCAATAAGATATCCCAAGTCATTGTGAAAGTCACAGCTATACTGAGAAGAGAGAGGAACATCCAGGGGAACTACTCCCAGGCACCTCCTCCTCCATTTTAAACCAAATGAATGCTCACTTTTCAAGCTGTCATAATCAACACTACAATGGCAGCACCCGATTTTACAACCATTTGACATCCCTATGAAGTGCAAACACGTGCAGGTAAGAGCAGTTTTTAATGCAGCCGTTTGGCTGCATCAGTTACTGTGTCCCAACAGCTCTGTGTCCAAATCTGCCTTCGTGCCTCTGCCGGTGCAGGCAGCCCACTGAGCAACCAGGGAACTTCTCAATTCCTTCACAACTTGGAGAAAAACAGAGCAAAGCTGCACCCCCAAACCCTTCCTTAGTGCAAGCCTTTGCTTCTACCTCTGTTTTGGCCACAAACGTTCTTGACACGTTCAATGGTCCAACACCAGTTCCACTCGGGACCACCACCAGTTTCAGAACCCTCCGTGGCACCTCCCTTGAGGCTCTCCAACTCTTTTGTTTTTCAGCCTGCATAAAGTTTATGCTGTGAGGATTTCCCAGGACTGCTCCTCGGCACCCTGCCTGAGCAGACTTCCTAAAGCACCTAAAGAAAAATTAGGGAAAAAAGAATAACTTCATTCCCCTAAAAAGAAGCCAGAACCATACAATCCCATGGCCATTAAATCCCATGTGGAAACTGCATTTATGGAGAATCTCTGCCGAGCTCCAGGAAACCTGTCAGATGCTCTTTTCTCCCAGGGCTGGACTTGACAAGAACACAGGCACTGAACAGGGAGCACGGGGAGGCAATCACGAGGTGCACGTTTGGGAACGACTGATGGCTTTTCTAATTGCAAAGGAAAAATAGAGCTGTGGTGGTGGCAGCAGTGACAGCAGCAGAACGGGCTGTTGCTAATGCTTAGCAGAGGAAAGAGCTCTCTCAGAAGCACTGACTTTGAGCAGAATTTACAAAGACCAGCACACCTGAACCTCCACCTCTCCAGGGAGCGAGGAACCTCTCTGGAGGCTGATCCAGATGCAGGATGCCTACCAAGGAGAAGCCCACCCCTCTCTGCCCAACCCATGCTGAGCCAGGATGCCCACACCTTCCCAGCATGCCCACACCTTCCCAGCATCGAAACCTCCTCTTCAGCCCAGTTCTCCCACTCAGCCAGATCAGCTTGCTGCCACTACAGAACTTGGAGCTCTTAAGGCACCATGCAAAGCTGCTAACAGCTGCTTGCTTGAATTTTTCATGGTTTGGATTGGTTTGGGTTTTTTTCCCCTCCTGAACTATTTTTTGGGGGAAAAAAGGGAAACCACAGAGGGTAACAGAAAGAAGGAAAGAGGTGGACGTGCTGTGCTGGGGTTGGAGCAGTGATGCTGTGCTATCAGCCAGTGCTCCAGGCTCTGGTGGGTTAATGCAGGTGCCAAACTGTCACTGCAGCTTCCACACCTGCAAAGGTAAAGACTGGACTAAAAAAGGGAGGGGATCAGCTGCAGGGCAGGGGAAGGGCTGTTCCCCCCAGGGCAGACTGTAACGTGGCAGGTTTGAACCAGTCCCCTCTTCCCCAAAAAGAGAGGTGAGTCTGCCAAGCCACTAATCAGAGCAAAGCGAGGGCTAGTCAGAGCAAGCTAAGAACAAGCCCAACCTGACTGCTCATTAGCAAGTACCTGCTTGTCTTCTAAGGAGCAGAGCAGCTACAAGGCAACTGGGACCTAAGAAAGGTGCTCATTAAACACCACGGAGCCCAGCAGAGAAAACACAGCCTCCCTCAGCAGTCATGTCAAGGCAGAGAGCTCATCAGAGCAAACTGCTCCCAGCCTCCCATTCCCCCAGAACAGGCTGTTGCTCTCCCAAGGTCCTCGTGGGACAGGAAGAACAGCAGGTTTCTGATCTGGGGACCCCAGAAATCTGAATGAGCTCTGAGGACTCCTCCCCACCCCATCCTCCCTCCACGTGGGATTCAAACAGGAGCCAAAGCTGCAGGGCTTGTGGCAGGGGCAGTGATAACCCAGCCAAAGATTGGGCTCATCAAACCCTTTGGGATCAGCACAGCTGATGTTCATCTCCAAAGCTCCAACAACTGCTGCTGGGCAGAGCAGGGCTTCCCATGCCAGCAGGACTTCTGCAGCCTCCCCATCTGCAGCACAAAGCCAGGCACTGGGCTGTGGCTACACACGGTCACGTACAGGCACCAGTGAGAGCTGCACTCCTGAGCCTCCAAAACCAGCAACTGAATCATGTTCAAACGTGTTCCCATTTACACATGAACACAAAAAAATCACTGGCAATGCTACTGTCTGCCAGCCCTCAGCCTGCTCTGTGCAGGAGCCCCATGCACATAACCCCTTCAAGGGCTGGAAAGGGTGGGTGCACCCGCACATATGGGGTGGGGATCACCACCTTGCAGTACCATGCCTCCAGGAAGCCACCAGCCAGCCTCCTGTCAAAGCCTGTAGTGCTCTTAATTCCAACCTGTGATGCTCAGTTTGAAGTTTGAGCTTCTCTGATGTGCCGTTTCCCATGACAAATGATGGGGCCATGGGGACTATGTTCTGGAGATCAGCCCTCTCTTCCAAACCTCAGTGTTCAGCAGTGATTCTTCCACCCGGGGGATGCCTGTGCATGGCCCACTGTGGAAAACAACCATGCCTGCTAGACACCAAACCTGCACCTAACCAACAGCCTCCCAAAGCTACTGCTTCATCCAAGCATGAATTGACTGCAGAACAAATCCTCCCAGGAAAGTCCTGTCTTCAGAGCCAGCAGTGACTGGGTGGAGAGCTGGCAGCCAGGCGTCTACCACACATCCCAGGCCATTCACAGAGTCACTCCTCTGCTGTCACCAAATCACACCCTGCCTTGCACCTATGCTCTGCCACCTTATCCCCTCCCCTTATTCTCTAGGTGACTTTTACCTTATCAGAAGTCCTTCCACATCACTGAGGTCCTCAAGAAGGTCCTCAGCACAGCCCTGAGAAGCTCCAAGAAATCAAACTGAAACACCAGCATTTTAAAATACTCAGAGAGTTGAATTTTCAGAACACCACACACAGACAGGCTCAGCAGTGACCTGAGCAAGGCACCAAACCATTAGGAACTCAGGAAACTGCACTTCTCCAGCCTTCTCCACTTGCAGGCTTCCAAATCTGCATGTTCACACCAGAAACCCAGGATGAAGAGAGGTGGCCAGGGCTGGCTGGGCTGGCCAGCGTGGGGACTGGGCACTGGTGGCTGCCACAGGTCCCCAGAGGGGATGGGTGAGGGACAGTCACAGCCTCCTGCTCCGTGCCTGCCAAGCCTGCATTCAGTGGCCAAACCCCCAATGGCCAAACCCACGCTATGTGCAAACCTGCTACTCACCCCCATGTGTTTAACAAGCACAGGGAAAGCATTTAGAGACTGAACCTGGAGAAGATTTCATTTAGGCTGTCCAACACAGAGCAGCCAGTCAGTGCTCGGGGCAGGGAAGAGTGTGATATGATTTATAAAAGCTTCCCGTGCTCCCAAGCAGAGGCAGCTGGGAGCTCCCAGGCATCAACCACTTATTGCTTCAACCCATAGATATGATAATAGGGACCTATTTTTCCTTTCATTTAAACTACGCCTATTTATGCAGCACTGACTGAGGAGGACAGTGAATTAAAGTGCACATGAAAGAAAATCATAGCCCTCAGCACTTGCTCTCAACCATTCTTTTAAGTCTGTTTGATGAAGGGCTGCTGTATTTTGTCACCTCGCCTCGATTATCACTTCTTTGTTTTAGAATACTCACCTCTGAAGTCATTAAATACCTGCTTATTAATGAGAATAGATTGGTTTTAGCCAATAAGTCATTTAAATGCCATCTGCCAAAGAAAAGAGACCTTCAAAGCACCAAATTCCCCCAACTCCTTTTTGCATTTTCCCTTCGGTTTGGGATTTAGAGAGAAAAGACGTTTGGATAATCCCTGGCCAGTGGCTTTCTCCTGGGGGAAGTGTGAACAGACCACAGAAAAGGCTCCACTTGGCTTTGACTTGCAAAACTACTTCACAGACTACTTTGAAACAATTCAGTCAGTGGGATGCGAGCTCTGTTTACTGGTGTTGCCCCAGATTGTTTTGTTTTTATTCATAAGATTATTTTGGTGAAAGCAGGCTGACTGAAGCTTAATTTTACTAGCAATTGTTAAATAATTCAATACCCATCTTTTCTGTCTCTTTAATGCCACTGAAAAATCAAAACCCTTCACAAATTAAAGGCCAAATCCTGTTTACTCTTCTCTTTTCCAAAACAACTTTGACATCAATGAAGGCTGTTTTTGTGACTTGAGCTCAAGATTAAAAGTTCTGTCAGTGCCAGTACTTTTCTTTTTTTTTTTTGTTTTTAAATCAGAAGCATGTAATTTTTTTTTTATTTTTGATCAAAATGCTTCTCTTCTGCAAACCCTTAAAAAACAAAAAAGCAAATGCCTGAAGTATGGCCAGCTTGCTTTTTTTTTTTAGATGGATTACAAGATGGATTACATGAACATTTTATACTAATAAACCACGATTCCCTTCAGGAAGGAGAATTTGCTCCCTTCCCCTGCACCGTTTGTTCACCTTTGGAAGGGACAAGACCGCAGGATAATTGTCCCTTGCTCAGTTTTAAAGGGTCTTCAGGAAGAAGCCCTGCTGACTTTGGTGCTCAAGGAAGAAGGATTTGAAGAGTTATCTGCAATAACGTCTTCAATTTGGCAAAGAGTGGTGCTTTCGATGAGAACAAGCCCCCACTCCAGACTGCAAAGGGGGTTCTATCTGCAACAAGCTGAAGGCTCAGGACACAAAGGGATGGGTCTCCTCCATCCCAGGAGGAACACAGGTGTCTCTGGGGAGCTATTTAACACTGCACCCAAACACCACTCCATGCTCTGAAGTGGTCTACCTAAAAAGTGCACAAATGCTGCTTTTCAAGGTCACTTGGCCAAACCAGCCCATTCAGGTCCCTCCCATGTGTCCGTACCATGGCGTCTGTGATGATGCTCAGAAGCTGCAGAAACACTGATCCTTCACTCCTGAAGCTCTTTGCTAATTCCCAGGAAAACCACACGGCTTGTAGGTCCCCTCCCCAGTGCTGGTGTTTGGTGGGAACCTCTCCATGGTTCAGAGAGGTTGGAACCAACCTCAGCTCCTGGATGCAGGCGGTATTTGCAATGCCCAGGACAGTCTTACAACAAAAAGATCTGAAACAAAATGCAGCACTAACATAGGTGGAGATAGCTGGTCACCACGTGGGCAGCTGTAACCAGCTACACATGCTTAAACCTCAGGTGCACCCTCAGCAGAGGCTTTATAGTCTTTCAGGCAGTGACACCAAATCCGTTCATCTTGTAAAACCTGACACTATTACAAATTATTACACACCTTTCTTTTATATTTTGCACTAAATTATCTAAGACTAAAAATGACCAGATGAAGAATTCATCATAAAAAGGCATGACACCAGCAATGTGAGCCTCAAAACGTTCACAGCTCACGGCAGGATTCTCACACCACAGGGAATCTCTGTGAAGTTTAAGAGCTTGAAATTAGCACAGCAATGAGTGAAAGTCACTTTGTACAGCGAACTGGGGTTTACTTCTCCCCTGTACCTTTAAAATAAAAATCAGACAAGTCAATTAAATGTTTGGGGTTTTTTTTCCTCTGTGGCCTCAAACCATCATCAAAAACCTCGTGGCTAAAAGGAAAACTCAAACTGAGAAAACTGAAAGGGTCCTTGTCAAAGTACTTCTGAAGCTGGTAAAGCACTTGATGGTTGCAATTTAATCCAGAGATGGACGACAAAGTTTACTGAGGTCGTGATTCTGACCTAAACATTCCCTCTCCCAGAATCTGAGCCCAAACAAGACTGTCCCCAATTAAACACTGATGAAAAAAAATGTCTTCTTTTGTCTTGTTTTCAAGTTTTCAGAGACCTCCATTCTGACCCATGCCAGCCAGGAGTGACCAGACCTTAAGTCACATACCTGGAAGCACAAGTCTCCAGCCACCACGCTAAGGATTGGGTTTGATGTAGTCAGATGTTTACATGAGAAGATGTTTATAGAAGCTCTCTGTCCAGAAGTACCAACAAAACCTTGGCAGTGGAAGAACGTCCATATTGTTCCCATGCTGGTCCCACGGGATCCCAGCTGTTCCCCAGGCTGGCCCAATGCACTCTGAGGCCACAGGGATTTTTGCTATAAGCCTGACAGCAGGATGCTGGCTCCATGGACATGCAACTGTGGCAAGTGCTGGGTTTGGAGGAGAACCAGCCATCAAGGAAGAGAAAGCACTTGGGTGGTCAACACAGAGCCTTGCTTTCTTTGAGCTGCTTAAGAAACTGGGCTTTAGAGACTGAGATGGATCACCAGTACTCTTATTTTATCTTTGTGTTTGATTTAAATTTTCTATGAAGCCATTGAAGAGCTCCCTAAGTGTTCCGCAGCTGTTGCGACATTTACATGCATCCAATCCCTCCAAGCAAACACCTGCACACAAGTACCTTCTCAGACACACCAGGTGAGGCTTCCAAACACCAAGTTATCACAATCACCCCACGTCTGGCTCCTATGGAAATCAGCCTTTACCCTTGAGCAGCTATGCCAGAAGAGCAAAACATCTTACAACTGTCTTCATGCAGCAATGGGAATTTTCCTACAGTTTGTAGATGTTGGTTGAAGTCAGGAAGCACTGATTTTAAAAAAAACTCAGCATTTTGTATGAACAGTTTTCTAGGGAGTTTGGGATTTTTCAAAATGAACCAACAGGAAACAAACCTGGAAATTCTGCCTTTTCCTCACATCACCTGGATTTCAGTCTGCAACATCTCTGAGTTGCTGGATGCCTTCTGATAAACTGCCATGCTGAGTACTCAAATGTTGGTGAAAATATTTATAATAGCTTAAATCTACTTATAATTAAATCTACTTATAATCTACTGAGGCTCTGATGGGTGCCCTAACATGCTGAGCCCTGCACACGTGTGGATGCACTACAGGAACAAGTTGTCCCAGACATGAAGATCCACTTGCACCATTCTACATGGCTGTAGCACTTATTTCTGAGAACTGTTTTACTCCTATGGCTATTTCAAGGTTTGTGCATATTCTGTGTGGACAAAAAAATTCAGGCTGTAATGGTTGCATGGATGGAATCTCAGTGGTTAGATTAAAAGAGGAAAGAAGAACCATTTATTTAATTAAAACAATGAAAACACCTAGTTTTTGTGCTTTTGAAAGTTACCATGGGATGATGGCTGCTGGAAGCACTAAGGAAAAACAACAGCTAGTGGTTTCTGGAATTAAAAAAACATATATAAATATAAATATATATATATATACATGAAAGTATATATAGTAATAGTATCACCACAAATCCCTATGGTCTTACTGGAAGTTAAATGCACAACAACCAGAGTGGGAGACCTCTACAGCACTTGTTGTCTGTGACTGAGAGAACAGTTTATATCAAACACTGCAAGCATTTTGTTACGTAGTAGAATGAGACACCTTCTCTCCACTAATGTGTCATGTTCAATAACCTAAAATCCTTCTGGTTTTTAATGTCTCAACCTCTGCATCATTTATACAGCTGGGATGAGAGTTCACTCTTTCATGAGTGCATTGCAGGAGCAAATCCATTAGCATTTGTGAGGTTGAGATAACAGGTAATTGGTTGGGTTAATTAAAATTATTTTCATCTTTATAAAACCCCCAAACCTAACAGCCCTTCTATTCTTCTATAACCCACAACTCTCAAAACCCATTTCCTCCTCACAGTGATCTTAATATTAATCAAATGAGCCTTTGTCTTCCAACACCAGTAAAGAGTAAATACCACAAAAGCCAGCTGCAGCAAAGCCCCATCCAAAGTGGTGTTTAACCTGCTAGCTGGTTCCCAGCTGGCTGCCTGTGCACCGAGGGCTCAGGAAGAGGCTTCTTTGTCAGCTCCAGAGTCACCCAAGGACTCCTCCTTCAGCCCCAGCACGTGATGGGGCATTGCTAACTAATGGAGCTATTCAGCACTGCTTTTACCTCTTGGACTCGACCGATCCGCCCAGTCAAGTGTGGAAAATACAAAGAGAAAGTCAGGAAATGCATTATATTCTAAATAATCTACTGTTTGGGACTGGCAGGGTCACAGCTCTGTTGATGGACTCGCCAACCAAGCAGCAAAGATTCCAGTTTCCCTTCTCTCTGGTGGGTTCCAGGAACAACTGCCAGCAGAAAGGTGTGACGACCCCAATTTCCACGCTCAGGTGAGTGTCCCTCGTCCTCCAGGCTGCTTAATATGCACTGTTTGCTTGCTTGGCTTCTTGAAGAGACACAGATGCAAGAGTGCATTTGTTTCCCTGATTCAGACCCCTGGAGCCATCAGTATCTCACATGTAATTATAAATCATGAGTCTTGCAACTGAAACACAATCAGCACATCTAGCCATAAATCTTCCAGATATCAGCATTTCCTCCAAAGCTGCTTTTTGACAAAACCTGATGCAGCATGGATTAAATAAGTCAGGCAGAAGAAACCACGAGCACTGAGGTTCACAGCCCACCAGAGCTAAAGCAATGAACAGGCTCCAGACCTCAGGAAGCCTAAAAAAACCTCACACTCTGCCAGGTGGGAAATGAATCATTCCTGGAGATCATGAGAAGGTGGATCCCACCCTGGGATACCCCACGTTCCCATCAGGTCATCAATGTGCAACTTCACAGCACTTCCAAAGACCTTTTTTGGACTTCTCACAGGACACATAAAGCATCAGCTTTCTTCCACATTCAGTTGACACACAGGTTTTCTGGTCTCTCAATAAACTCTGATCACTGTATATCATTAATAACAAAGGAACAGATAAATCTGGGCTACAACTCCTAGAGCAAAGCATGTCCAGCTATGTATGCAAGCATGCATTCATTTATACACACACATCAGCACCATTTGAACTAGAAAATCAAAAATCTCTGCATCAGCTCGTGCTGATGAAGATCAGGATCTATCTGATGACCGTTTCAAATGTCACTTACTGTCTGCCTCTTCTGTGAGCACTAATTGAGACATGATACATTATGCTGTAATCACAATTTTATCTGCTGGGCAGAGGTAGTGAGAGGAAGTCTGTAAGCCTGGCAAGGGAATTCTGGCTATGAAATGCATGCACAACCCAGCGCTGAGAGTGAGGGTACCTTTGTGCATCAGGATTTTAAACGTTCATGGGAAAGACAAATACAAAATAAGATAAACTAAGAATAAGACAGATTAAGAGAAAATCCAGGTATTACACTTGCATGCCTGCTAGGCATTAAGAAAGACTATTTCTTGTAGGGAAATTATTGGATAAAGCAGGAGCCTGGAGCCAGTTTGAGACTGGGCCATATTTTAGATGGGTTTCATGCCATCAGCTCTCTTTGCCTGGATAATTATATCTTGTGAATTATCCATGAGAGAAAATTGCCTCCAAACACATTCACGCAGCTGTCTGTCTCCAGTCTCTGCTGCTGAGTATTTGGTAGGGGCTGAGGCACTGCAGCTCACAAGCACATTGATGCACCCCCATGGGCAGGGGAACCTCTCTTGGGGCTGCAACAATCCCCACGCACCAAGAGAGCAAACCCAAAAAGGGAACAAACAGCCTTAGTTCACTCCCACTTTTTTATCCTAAGAAGTCTCTAAAAAACTAATGTACCTCTGTATACTGTAATTTCAGAATTTCCTCTAATCTCATGCATAATTACATGGAGCAGTGCCCTGGTATCCCTTTCATGGAAATATCACCATAAAGTGCATAGTTTTCACAGCATTATATGACAAAAAAAACCCTGTAGCAATTTATTTCTGGTCTGTATGTGGTTACACAACATAATGCAATGAGACAGTATTTTTCATTAGCTTTTTGTTGTGGACACTACCCATTTATCTTTCTCCTAATTCTTCCCCCAGTGCATGTTAACAATGTTATTTTAGTAAGTTGTTTAATTATTTAACGTTGCTGGGAGGCTACTGGGTTTCTTACAGAAGCCTTTTCCCAGAGCACACTTTGGAGGCAGTGCCCTTCCCCCCTGGCTCCCTTTAAGCCTCGACCTCCAGTTTCCACACAGCGTGGCCTCAAGCAGCAGTGTCCACATTACAGATGCCTTCAACAAAGCCAAAGTGGATGATCACAACGTGCATCCTTGCTGCTGTCAGTCAAGTATCTCTGTAAGCCTCCTCTGATCCCTAATTCATTGGTGGTTCGACTCAGCACTGCTCAAGAGCTGAGCAGATCCTCAGGGTTGCAGGGCTGCAGGTGCTGTGGGGCTCAGGGGACATCACCCACTCTAAGGTTATGTCTCTGAAAGGGGATGCAACCAGTACAGAAAGGCTGCAGGAAACCAGAGCAGACTGATAAACCCCTTGCACCTCCTGGCTTCTCCTAATACGATGCTCAGTATCCCACCCACATTTTCACAACATCCACCAGAACAACCTGATGTGACGTTCTGCCCACCAGAAGACAACTCCCATGGCAAACCTTTCATTTCTATAGCAGTAGATCCCTCCAGGCAGCACCCACTCAGAGCTCAGCAGTACCTGACCCAAGGAGAAGCATGTTGGTAGGTTTGGAGACATGCGGAAGTGTCCAACACCCACATGACCCCATTTGCACTCCTGGTTTTGGCAGAGCCTTTGTAAGCTGGTTCATACCTGGGGAGCCTGGAGCAAAGCTACATCCTACAAACCCAATATCCTCCTTGCATCCTCCCCACTCAGCCACCCAGCCCTTTGGCTCCCCATAGCTCTCCTCCTCCTCCTCCTCAGTCACTCACACTTCTTCCCTGCCTCTTTCCCTTCTCATCTCCCCTGCCTTCAAACACCAACTTCCACTTAGAAGCCTGTCCCTTCCCATCTGTCTCTGCCACAGCTTGCTCTCCTTAACTGCTCCCCTAAGCACACTGAAATGGATATGAAAAGAGAGTTCTTGCAGGACAATATAACAGAAGGCCATGACACATTTAAACGTCAGTTTTGGAGGTCCAGTTTCCTCAGAGCACCATGCCTGGCAGTTCTTGAACCACAGCAAGCTCCTGGAGTGGCATCACAGTCACAGTGGACACCCCATATGCCCAAAGCCTGACCGTTTCTCCCAACTACAGCAGCTGAGTCTAACAGAAGAGGTTGTTCTTCCTGACAACAGTTTCCTGACTTTTACATCCACTGGCTGAGAAAGGCTTATCCCAACAGAGATGGTCCATGTTTATCATCCTCCAGAGGCACCAGTTTGGGCACTGCCATCACCCTGCCATCGGGACTGCCAGCACCACACTGCTCACGCCTCACTTGCAAAGGCTTTTGCATTCCTCAGCTTCACCTTCTGTATGCCCCAGCCACTCAGCCACTCCTTTAACAAGTCCAGCAGCCTGCATTTGGTTAAAATAACTGTTTATTCCTCAAAGACTCAATTCCTGTCCAGAATAAACTGTCAGTTCCTCCACTGATGGCTGAGTATTCTCTCTGGAACAAGGAAGCCCAAAGGAATAAAAGAAGTCTCTCTGTAAACAGGAATAGACCAAACTTCAGCTTCCAGGGATTAAATCCTTGACCAAAGCACAGATACTTTGGTTCAGGATTCAGATCAGGCATGGATTTGCACATAAACATCTGTTATAGCCCTGAGGAGAAGCCTTCTCCATATTAACCAAGTTCAGAGCAATATATCCTACTCACCTGGCCAGACAACCACTCCTGACCACAGCACCACTGCTGATATTTAGGGGCTGACACCTGAAGTCTGGAGGGGTTGGGGTAACATTTCAGAGCTGCCGACTGTGTAAACTGAAGAGTTACAACAACCCAACAGACGTTTTTACAAAGTTTGCACTGAGGGGAGATGCACTTTTTACTCAAGAAAACACAGCACTGTATTTCCTGAATTGCTGCCCAGTTCATTCCGCAGCAATAATCACCTCATTCCTTACCATTTGCAGAAGCTTCCTGCAGTAATTAAGGCAAAGTGACACTGTCATATGCAGTTAAACACGAGACTGTACAAATCTACACAGTTCCTACACCTCCCCAGTGTCTGTGCCTGCTGTTATTGAATAATACACCTTTCCAAATCCCTCCACCCCAGCACAACCCCTCCTGGCTTGTGTTACAGCCTCTCTGGGCTGGCTTGTGTTACAATACTACACCCAACCCCTCTAAGCTGCCTTCCTCACTAGGTTTTTCTGCATTTTGCCGCATTACACCTTGCTGATGGTGAGCCAGCACCCCTCAGGCTCTGTGCCATACCTGATGGGCAGCGAGGGGTCTCCAGCATCCCACCAGTCCTTGGGGGGGCTGATGTACATGCACCACAGCTCCCAGCTGTACCCATGGGCAGAGTTCTCGTAACGCTGCACCTCAAAGTTGTCCTGCTTGATGTTGTCTATGGAGGGCAGAATGACCCTTCGCCGATTTTCTTGAATTCGTGACAGCACCGGCTCAGCCCTGAGTGGTAAAAAGAAAAGTGCAGGAATTGCCCATTAATCTCTCCCATCAGTTGCAGATGGACACTGTAGCTTTCGTGCAGCTTGTGTGTTTAAATGAAGGTAAAAAAACAGGCGTTCTTGTCACTAAACAGGGGGGAATAATGTGGGCTTCTCTCTGCTCCCATTCACAAATCACAGAATCACACAGAATCCCAGAATCCTAGGGGTTGGAAGGGACCTCGAAGGATCATCCAGTCCAACCCCCCTGCCAGAGCAGGGTCACCTAGAGTCCATCACACAGGAACGCATCCAGGCGGGGTTTGAATGTCTCCAGCCAAGGAGACTCCACAGCCTCTCTGGGCAGCCTGGTCCAGTGCTCTGGCACTCTCACAGTGAAAAAGTTTCTCCTGATATTCACATGGAACCTCCTATGCTCCAGTTTGCATCCATTGCCCCTTGTCCTATCATTGGTCGTCACTGTAAAAAGTTTGGCTCCATCGTCCTGCCCCTCACCCTTTACATATTTGTAACCATGGATGAGGTCACCCCTCAGTCTCCTTTTCTCCAAGCTAAAGAGCCCCAGCTCCCTCAGCCTTTCCTCATAAGGGAGATGTTCCACTCCCTTAATCATCTCTGTGGCTCTGCGCTGGACTCTCTCAAGCAGTTCCCTGTCCTTCCTGAACTGTGGGGCCCAGAACTGGACACAATACTCCAGATGTGGCCTCACTAGGGCAGAATAGAGGGGGAGGAGAACCTCTCTTGACCTACTGACCACCCCCTTTCTAATGCACCCCAGGATGCCATTGGCCTTCTTGGCCACAAGGGCACATTGCTGGCTCATGGTCATCCTCCTGTCCACCAGGACCCCATGCCATCATGTCCCCAGAGAGGCACAGCAAAGCCCAGCCTAAGGAGCCTGGGGACTGCCATGAGGCTCCCCAGAGCCAGTGAGTGACCCCTGCTTGCCCACCCTGCCTCACCCTTCTGCCCGCCCGTGCTTCCATCAGCACAGAACCCCCAGAGACTCAAAGCATTTGCAGTGCCAAGTTCAAAAGGTTATTTGTGAAAGGCTTGCCGAGCTCTGGCAGCCACAAGGGAGATGCTGCAGGAGGCTTCAGTGCTTCCACCCACACGTGTCCCTTGAGCGGGGCTGCCATCGGGCCAGCGCTGCGCACGGGGCTGAGGTGGCCGCAGCCCTGGAGAGGTCTGGGGAGTTTAGTGCCCTCCCACACAACCGACTACACAAATCCATGGACCAGCTGAAGGTTTCAGCACAAGGCAAGGACTGTTTTCACAAACCCAGGCCTTAAGCTGTGCAAATGAATTAAAGCCTCTGAAACCGGACCTGAGCTTTCCCTGCAGAGCTGGTACACCATGTTTGCTCTGGTGTGCTGGATTAAAAAAAAAAGCATTATTAAATAATTATTCCATATTCTGAACTTTTTAATTTTCAACTTGTCCATGTTTTTAAGCTGAGCTTTCCTGACATCTTTACTAAGGTAGCAATGAAATCAGATGATGCATTAACCAGGGGCAGCTGAATGTACAGCCAGGAGTGGCTTGAGAAGGTGCTCAATGACCACCTGGAGTCTCCTTCCATACAAGAACTATGGACCATCAAAAGAAACAGGCTCAAGGTGGACAACAAGGAGTTAACTCTTTCCACAATGGGTAATTAAGCTGTGGAGCACCTTTGTCCAAGGATGCTGTGAATGTTTAAAGCTTACATGGGCTCAATAGACAACAGGAAAAGACTCCTAAGAAAAGCAGTGAGGGTTGCTAAATACACAGCCACCAGGTCTGCCTCACACCTGCAAATTGTTCCATACTCTGAAGGACTAGCATATGTGCTAGCCCTGTCCATATATGCTTTCCTAGGCTTCTGGCTATGGTTAGTGGCACAACACGGGGCTAGACAGACCCTTGGTTTGCTCTCACATACTTCTGTTCCACCTGGAGAGTTATCCTGTGTAGAGCCATGATGTGCAGGGTAAGTGCACAGATTCCCATGCTGTCACACACAGGTAGACATCCTGCATGGAAACATGAGCTACAGGCTAGGAAGCCTGGCTTGAAAACTTCCCTTCTGTAAAATAAGGCCCTAAAGGGGGTGTTTTGTTTAAACCATGTTTTAACTAGTCCAGACTTGCCCCAAATCCAAAAAACCATGTCCCTGGACTACCTGAAGGGTCTTGTTTTCCTTGGGACACAGTTTGAGGACTCTATAGCTACAAAATTCATCCACAGGACATTCAAACGTGTGCAGAGCAGAGGGTGTGCTCAGCCTCACCTCTGCAGCCCCAGAGCTGCCCACTGATTGCCCTGGGCTCAGTCTGCCAACACAAGGAGCAACTCACACTCCTGGTGCATCCAGGGACAGTGGTGGGTATGTAACGTGAGTCCTGCTGCAGAAGAGTTCCCTCTCTGTCCCTAGGAAAGCTATTTCAAGAGCTCAGTAAACGAAAGCTTCCTCTGTATATCAGTAAAATCAGGTGTGAGGACTAAGTGACCCGGAGAGGGGAATATTTAGCTGGGAATACAGACATCAACATAAGAAATGTTGTCTTAAAGACGCCCTCTCTGTTCAAATTAGACACAAGTCAGCCTCTCTTACCTCCACTTTGCTAAACATGGACCATTTTACTTCTTACACTTCGATAGAGAAAAAAAAACATTTAGAGAAATCACTCTCGGGCTCCTCTCATGACCTAGACTCAGTCTTAAGCCACTTGAACTCAAATGTTTTGCAACTCTCTGAAAAAATCCTTACGAAACACCCTTCAGTGCTTCTGCACTTCTGCACTCATCCTTAGCTGCAGAAGAAACAAATCAATTTAAAGCACCTCAGCCTTCCCCGGTGGGATGCAGCTGCAAAGGGCAAGGAAGGAGGAAACACTTGCTCTTCCAATCCCTTGCTGCCTGGGCTTTTTTCAACTTCCAAAAATTACTTAGGGCTAAGGGAATGAGAAATCAACCTGAAAAGTATAAACAGGGGGCAGGGAAGCGCGCACGCATAAGAGGAGGGAATGGGAATAGAAAAGGGCTGCAGAAAACAAGGGCCAGCAAAGGTTTTCCTTGTATCTTCCCATCCTATCTCACCAGGGGCCATCCAGTACAGAAAGAAGACAGCATTAATAAGCCAATGAACTTGCTTGTAAACACATCCTTACAAAATGATGGACTGCCCCTTGTTTAATGCATCACAGGCACCCCCACTCTAACCAAGACCCTGAGGCTGAGCACCTACCAGCCGGCAGTGAACTCCACATGGGCATCAAAAAATCCAGTGATCTGGCCAGTGGCAGCTTTCCAGCCTTCAATACGAGCTCGGATGAGGCCTTCCCTCTTCTGGTTGCGCACGACCTTCACGAGCCCCGGGTATCGCTTATTGACGTACTCTTCCAGTGGCGCCTTCAGTTCCTCTGGAGAAGAAGGACCAGAGAACCCATTGAAAAGGTGCAACAGTTTTCACCTAAAATAAACCCACTTTATTGATGAATACAAGCACAACTTACTGGAGCCATGCACCTCTGAACACCACTGGGAGGGATACAATCATTTAGCGTCAGCCAATGGTGATTTTCAAAAGACCACCTGATGATGGACTAACCACAACCCTTACAAGAGGAATTCGAGGTTGACAAAAACATTACTGCTGGATGACTAAGGAGCCCACCTTTAGAGGCAAAGGGCAGCAACAGGCCAGCTAGATTGCCTTGCAATACCTGGGTATCGCCCCACTGAAAGACAAGAATAGAAAGAGGTCACCCATGGATACCAAACGCTGGTGTTCTCCTCTCCTGATGGAGATTTTAGCTGAATGGATTGCTAGAAATGCTTCAAAACCCATTTGGAGTAACTTAAACTACATCAAACTGTGTACGAGCTTCATCATCCTTTTTATTCAGCCTCACTACTAGTCTTGACTTTTGCTGTATGTTTTCCAAGCTTTGTCACTAGAAAAGTTGAAATTCCCTCTGCTTTTATGATAGGATGAAAGAGATTTTTGGCTTCATTCAGAAGATGCTCATACCACTTCTGTTCACTGAAGACTGCAGATCATTTAATTAAGCTGTCTAAGCATAAGTGTATGTGCTACAGCTGAGAACAGAATGGATCTGTCAGCTTGCAGTCTTTGCCAGCATTTAACTTTTTGATAGTATAAAAGACACACAGGACTTTGAACGTGGAAGGTATGAAAAGTTACAACAACGGGTAAGTACTAGCATGTTTTTTCAACAATGTGGAAAAGTGCTAGTTCTCTGCCAGAAACCTTGGTCCTTTTATTTCCTGGTGCATCAGTTAGATGCACGAAGATCCACTGATCAGAAGTGCTCTATAAAAGCTAAGCAACACCACTGCGTACCAACATGGACTCTATGTGTGTAGCAAACACACCATGAAAGCAGTTCCCCAGAATGTCTTTTATCCCTGTGAGGCCCCAGCACAGCAGAAAATTAAGATCTAGCCCACGACCCCAAATTATAGTCCATTACCCATCACACATAGTCTCTCTCCAGGGGAAAAAAAAAAGTCAGCATTAATATAATCCCCAGGGTATGGCACTTGAGACATACGAGCACATACAGGTTCCCACATGTAGGAAACACAGCAATGGAGAGCAAAAGAGTAAACAGCAAGTCCCATCTGCTGGGCTTGGCCTGAAAAATCAAAGAAAAAGGGTTTATCTGTTCCCTTCCCTTCCACGCCTTCTTCCAAAGACACAAAATGTGCTTTCTTCAGACTGCCTTTCTAGGATGGTTCCCCTCACATACCAATTTCCCAAAAGTCTCATTTCTCTTTCATGCTGAAGTGGGAACAAAAAGAATAAAGCAAATGAGCCCCTTCCTCAATTCAAAGCATCTGCATCACATACATACATAACTCAGCAACTTCCATTTCATGCTGAGCCACTCAGAGAGAAAACAATATTTTACGGAGACAACAACTCTTCCAAATGGTTTTAAGGAGACAGAAACACAGATTTTTCAACAGATGAAACCCCACGAGCATAGCACCAGCAGCCTACACGTAAGGTAAGACATGAATGCTGCAGACCATGGCATTGCAGGTTAGACTCAACAATTAAAACAACTTTCAAATTGGAGTTTTAATCTCAGTTGAAGGAAAACAGGAGAAATCTTCCTGGGAATTGTTTGAGTAGCTCAAAGGAGAATATAGCTGTAGTGAAACAGGGGAGAATTGTAACATCATGTCTCAGATGCAGTGAAGGGTGAAGCCCAAGAGGTTCCTCTGCTCACCATGCTGTGTAACACACAGCTCGTTAGGAAACTCCCTGGGGAGCCACAGCCACGCGGTCCTCCTTTCTGAAGGGATGCTGGATGCCAAGAGGTGAAGAACTGATCTGCTGAGAGCACAAAGGCCAGCACAGCACACCCGTGCACCTGCGACATAGCACGAGGTGACCATGGAGAGCCAGTGCAGAAGACACTTAGGAGCAGCATCATTCTATCCCACCACCCCATTCATTAGCATAGACCAAGGTGACCCTCTCCTGTCCACAGCACATGCTCCAAGCACCCTAACGGGCTGCTACCCGAGTGGAGAAACACTCAAGAGAGATGAAAGCATTAACCAGACATGGGAATTGCAGTTCCACACCCTCTCTCTGCTGAAGGCTTCCTGTACAACCTTGCACAGATTTCTGGGTTTTGGTCCCTGTCTTCCCTCCCAGTCTGGCTCAGCTCACAGCACACACTTTCTGGATGGGAATTCACTTTTCTTACGTGCCTGTGCAAGCAGATGAGGAGGGCTGCACATCTGTGCTGGCCTTTGCCAGTCTCCCATCCTTCTGAGCTGGTCTGCAGCTCTGCAGGAGGAGGCCGTGCTGCCCACCCAGCACCTGCTGAGGACTACCTGGTACTGCGAGATACACACTTGGCACTCAGCTGGGCGTCCAGTCAGCAGGCACGGGGGGGGGGGGCTGGTATTTCATTTCTCAGCACATCCAGAAGTGCAGATGTGGAAAAATCCAGTATTACCTATCAAAAGGTAGGCAGGCGGTTGGACTGGATGATCTTGAAGATCCCTTCCAACCTTGAGGATCTCTTCCAACCTTGAGGATTCAGTGATTCCATGAAAAGTGAAATGCAAATCTCCACGAACGCTCTGCAAAACTTCTGTTTGACTATCAGGTGAGCCTTGGCTCAGGTCTCCCCTCACCAATGAGCAGGACCAACATGGCTGTGTCAAAAAGCACCAGTGGAAACCCCAGCGCTCCCCCAGTCCCACGGATGCTGATCCCCCAGGACCCGACACGCTCAGCTCCTTCCAGATGAGCTCCAGCAGGCTGAAAATCATAACTCACTCACGAATCTAATCTTAATCAAAGTCATTTGAAGTCATTCTGAATTCCTTCACTCAGCAGTCACTTCCCTGAGTGCCATCAGTGCAAAGGGAACACCAGAGGCAGGGGCTCCGTCGCGCTGTCAGATCACGGGGCTGCAGGCTGAGGATGCAGAGAGCTGCTGAGTTAAGGTCAGTAGCAGCAAAGCTTCTCATCTGTCATATTAACTTAAGAAATGTTTCATCCCCAACTGTTGTATCTTTGCAGCATGTCCCAGAGCTGTAACAGGAAGGCTGGGAGGTCTGAAGCAGCACGCCAGGAATTAAATGACTTGCACTAATGGGCAATAGCAGATACCCTCACTTAAGGGAGTCAACTTTCACACAAACTGGCACCCTGGCCTTTGGATCTGCTATTTTCAGAACTTCATGCCAACTACAGCAGAGCAGAAAGCATCTCACGGTTCAGATAACTTGCTGCCATTCTCCTCACCTCTGCCTTGCACGGGGTCACAGCGGTGCTTTCGCCCCTTCAGCTCGTTGCTGAAAATGAGAACATCCACTCGAAACTGAGCCAGTGACAGTTTTAGCACCATAATCAGCCCAGTGTTCATCAACTGAAACTCTGGATGCAAAGTAATGACAAAGAAAGTCAGGAGCCAAGACAGGAACAGAGCAGTAGCTCCTCAGCTCACCTTCATCCTTCCAAACCAAAGGACCCCTTTTATTTAGGCCATGCACTTGTGAGGTATCTGAGTAGGTGGATCTATAGGAGCTACACACCCAGTAATTCCATCCAAACTAAGCACTGCAATGGAATGTAGAGACTCCTTTCTCTTCTGTACCCTATGCCACTCATGCATCCCCTGAGGAGCCCTCCCGGACCATCCTCCAGAGCACCCGCATCATTCCCAAGTCACGTTTATTAAGGGTGCAAACAATACTTGCACACCCAGGTATTTATGAACCTTTGGTCTTTGCCATTGCATGAGCCACTTCCAGGGAGGATCTGCAGAGAGAAACCCTGCACAAAATGCCAGCAGGCTCAATTTCAATCCTGCCTTTTGTTCTCCATCCGTCCATATTGATCTTCACTGAAGAGCAAGTCCAAGGAACTAGAATCCAATAGACCTGTTTCTCTATTAAAAAATCCATCTGCCAGCTGCAATGACTTATGTTATCTACTGCTAAGTATTTTGTCACCTACATGAGCTTTCTGGGAAATAGATCTGCCAGAGAAATTGAACCACCTGATGCCACTAAAAGTAACCATGTCAGGGACATTAGCCCAGAAGCAACTGCAGGAACATCCACTGCTCAATGCTCTACACCATAAATCCTGCCCAAATCTCCCCAGATCCTGTTGAAGTCATCAGAACTAAAGGTAGGAACTGCCTGGTGCCACACAAAGAAAGAAGCAAAGACCAACAGCACCAGAGGAGCTCAAGGAACTACCAACAGCAGAAAAGCTCTTACACAATGCCCAGGTGGTCCTAGGGAGTGGTCCACACCTTCTCTACACCCCTAAAGAAAACATGGTTGTGTTTGTCAGGCTGAGCCAAGTGGGAAAAGTCTACAGAGCTCAAGGCTGTTATCAGAAACACTGAAAGCTGAAGGACACAGGAGTCAGGGCTGAGAGTGCTTCAGTGCCATGGGGGACACCAGCACTCCCTTGTCCCTGAAACACCAGATCCATCATGGGCTGGGTTTCTGAAGCATGAACTCCCAAAAGAAATTCCTTCAATGGGCAATTAATAGAGATGAGAATTTCTGCAGTGAGGCTCAGGGCCAGGTGAGTCTCCAAAGCTTCTGATGTTTGCTTGCAAATATTGAAGAGGAAACTGTGAGAAGGGGAGCAGGTGCATGAATCAATTCTCATACAGGGTTAGAGGCAAAGCCGGTCCCACTGGGTGCCTCTGGCTGCAAGTCTCTGGTGCATTTGATCCACCAAAAGCCAAACAGGGACAAACCAAGGTCTGCTGCTCTCCTCCACACCTCGGCAGGGCCTGACAGCCTCGGACCTGAACACCACTGGGACAGCACCAGGTCAGCTGCAATTAAGCAGCCCACCTTGAGCTTGAGCAACTGGATAATTACACACTTGGGTTGGACTAGCACCTAGGAATAGCTCAGCTATGACTTGGCTTCTTGCAATTCTGTTAAAACCTTCCTCTAAACACAAACACACACAAACCCAAGGAGCCAGCTCCCGGGAGAGCGTGCACAAACCTCTGCTGTTGCTGTTGAAATGAGCTGCAAAACAAGAAAGCAATGTATCAAGTCACAGCTAATACATTACACCGAGGTAAATTACAACCAGTAGCATGTCTCCCCGAGCGTAGCCAGCTCCTTTACGCAGTCTTTTATCCAAAGGTTTTTATACCAAGAGGTTTGCTTTTCAAAGAGATATTATCCCGGATTAAAACCACTAAAAGACAGACAGCAAAAGAGAAAAAAGCAGGTGATGATTAAGCAACAGACTTGGACAAAGTGTGTAGCTGCGAGATAACACAACATCTCAGGGGCACACTGCTGCATCCCTCCAACAACCTCGGGAACATGTTATCACTCCGAAACACAACCTGCACACCCGCTTTGTAATTACACCCCTGCAACAACCACAAACAAAAGCAGCCTCTGAAAGAAGTCTTTACAATATGTAACGTGAAGCTCAAGGGAAAAAGGGGTTCAAGCTACAACTCCCCAAGTTTTTTCCTTCAAGGAGGTTTTTGGGGGGTTTTTCCCATTACAACACATTGGTATCTTTTATCTGTTTACAGCTCAGATATAAAGAATCAGAATGACTGCGTTTATTAACTTCTAATCTCTCCTGGTAAGCTTCTATGTTGTGCAGTGCTGTGGTACACACTGTGCTACATGAAAGCTGAGAGCAGTAAATGTCTAATGAGTCTTCAGGAGCAGTTTGTTCCAGTCTGAAAACTGCAACACACCAAAAGGTTTTGATCATGTCTGTGTAACTAGTTAGTAGTCTACCTGAAGGGCAAATAACAGCCAGGGGTGCCCTGCTATGCAGTTCCTACCTCCATCCCTAGGACTAATTTTAAAACTTGACTTGGCAATCCCAGAGGCTTTTCAATATTTGGTTTGGGACCATGCTTTGTTCTTCCATTACCTGTACAAGCTGTATTTTCTCTTCACCTATGTGTAAAGTGCTCACTGACAAAATCTACACAGCAACCCCCCAGCGTGCAGCCCCAAGCCATGGACTCACATGAGCCTTTAGCAACTTTCCCAGAAGCTGCTTCTGGTAAGCCACTGGAGCACAACACAGCTACTGGTTCTGGAACACTACTCTCAACCTTCTTCCAGGTGTATAAAACGGAGCCCCCAAGGGCTGCACACCCACAGAAATTGTCCCTCAAACACACACGGCTGCTCACGAAGAGGCTGAAGTAATTCCTTCTCTTGTTCAATCGCAACCCCACCACCTGCTTCACACCAGCCCTTGATCCTCCAGGATCCACCTCTAAATCTTAGAGCTCATGAGAACCTATTTTCCTGTATTTTTTTCCTGTAGAACCCAAATCCCCATATTGCAATGACTTCTTTTGCAATACCCAAAGCATCAACGATATGATGTTGCTATTGCTGCTCACAATTATTTCCTACTGTTAGTGGGAACTATATGACGATGTTATTGCTATTAGTAATTCTTTGCTGTCATTGAAGCTCCTTGATGATGCAGAGAGTGAATGTGTGGGTCCCAGAGATACGTTCTGACTTTTATCAGCTCTTTTACATGAGAAAACAAGATTATTACATGCTTGGGAGGAGCTCTCCATAAACATCTGCCAAGTCTCATTTGCCATGATGACTACAAAGACTCACCAGCATAGTACTGACATTACTAACTAATCCCACTGCCTAATAGCATCCCCTAATCCCTATACCTGCTCTCCTTGTATACTTTTGTTGCAAGGTTTGGAGGACAGAGCCACTTTGGTGTTCAGGTGGCATACAACCCTCAGCACAACCCTGGCCCACCATAAGGGATGCTCACACTCCTGATGCAATCAATGCATCCTCTTGGTGGGATGCCCCGTGCACGCTGCCAGGAGTGTGAGGAGGTTGGGATTTTCCCACCTCCTGCACATAATGGATGAATTTGTCCCTCAATTTAGGTCACCCACCTGCATCCCTGGATAGATGGGTGCCACACGTTACTCCCAACACAACACAGGAAGCTTGGTCAGCACAGGCACAAAGAGGAAATCCCAGAGCTGGAAGTGCTTGAGCACATTACAAGCCTGGCCACCTGTCTCACTGCCCTGTCAACACCCTGCCACCACCCAGCCCCACCACCAGAGCCCACCAGCACCGGCCCAGCCCTTGCAGCAATCAGCCAGGGAAGGCGGTGCCGTGCAATCTCAGTGGCAGATAAAGAGATTTCATTCTGCATCCTCGCTGCCAGCTGCAGTCTCAGCTCACTGGGGAGGGGGGGATATGCTTTTTGAAAGGATTCATTTTATTGTCCTGTGCCTTTCAATAGTGTCTCCAGAGTACTTGACTCAATATTAGCCTTGGTGCTGCATACTGAATGATGGGTGGAGGCTGTTTAGAAACATATTTCTTTGTGTGCGGCAATGGGTAGAGAAGCTCCATAATTATTACCAATGGGTTCTCTTTTAAAGAGTGTTCTTCTCTTCATCCCATTGATATGGTAAAATTTGGAGAAGCAGCATCTCATTTTGAACCCTCTAAGGACTGGGCATTGCTAAATACTGCAGCAACAGATCACCTGCACTTCCTCTCCACCAGCCAAACAGTTCCAGCTCTGAAATCCCATGGCCTCACTGGTGCACATCGTCCTAGCTTTGCGTTAGGGCTGCTGTGATTTCCATCAGCTGAGGAGCTGCCCTCTTGTTTCTTTTACTGGTAATTATAATTCATCAGCTTTCTGTGGTGCTCATTACTGTGGTATTTGAGTGCCTATTTTTACAGGCATGAGTAGCTTGCTGTAAACCATCTCATCTCACTGCAGACAGACAAGCAACCTCTCGGGCTCCCTCTGGAAATGAGCTCTCCACGTCCTGCATGCTCCCCCCTCTTCCCTTTCGATCACAGCATCCACAGCTCATGTCTGTTATTTTTTAAAACAACATTAAAAGCACGCAGTACAAATAAAGTAGCAGCAATACAAGTAATTTAACCATTTGCTGTTCTTCATGAAGATTTTCATGAAGATTTTCACTATCCTAATGACATCATCCAACTGTGTATCGGGAAAAACAAATCTTGGAAGAATCCGAGTCTGGGAATGCTTCCACGTGAACATCTCCTGCAGCTTTGTGTTATCAAAAGCCAGAAGGAAGGTATTGCAACAGTGACTGAGAGCAGGTTGAACCAAATGACATGTATCGTGGAACATCCCCCTCCACGTTTTGTTGTGGTCTGACCAGCAGCTCGAGTGTGTTTGTTTCCTCTTCCTCCTCTTTACTTACCCTTCTCTCAAAACCATAACATAAGAGGAAGGAGGGCCTCTACAGGGTCCCAGCCAGTTATAAGCCCGGGACATTATTCTACAGATAGGGAAACCGAGGCACGCACAAGGAAAACATCTTGTTTAAGACTGCAAGGGCTAAAGCAGAATAGCTCATGAGGCTCCAGGGTCTCATCCCTCCATTTGTGGCAAATATTTAGATGTGTATCTGTGCAGCAACCAAAGAAACAAGGATACACCTGAAACCAGAATTTCTGGATGTTACCAAGAAAGGTAAGATGGCTTTGTGGTTTTCTTTAGCTTTCTAGCTCTCTGCTACACTTTTGATCAGTAATTATCTCAGAATTTAATTTTTGGGTTGATCCTGTTCTTTTTTTTTTGCTACAGAAGCTGGAGAAAACTGGTGTGCCAGCCAGCTCACCCACCACCTCACACTGTGTGTCTCCCTCCCGAAGGAGCACGACTCCTTCATGAGATTTTGAGCAATGAAACCCCTTCCTGGTGCTCTGGCAATGCGAGGTCCCAGCACTGCTCACCTTCATCGCTGTTGTCATCCACCAGGATGATCTCCTTCAGGAGGTGAGCTGGTGTGTGATTAACAGCACTGTGCACCGACCGCAGGATAACCGACAGCGCTTCGTTCACGAAGATGAAGATGATGGAGATCTGGGGTAGGTCCTTGCCATATTTCAGCTCTTTGCACCTGTAGCACGAAGGGCAGAGAGAGAGAGAGACAGGGTTAGCAGAGCACACAGTGAGGTGCTTCGAGTCGGGCACACGTTTAATACACAGCACTGACATCCCACGGCTTTGCCCCTGTTTAACTTCAGCAGTGCTGTGCCCGCAGAGATAGCAGTGACAGAGAGCACCAAGGGCAGGGTGCAAACCCAGAGACCATTTATCTGAGGTTGTGTTTGCATGTATATGCCCCCATGTCTGTGGGCAACATAACAAAAGGCAGCCTCCAGAATGGAGAAGATGGCTTTAGCATTTAAAGTGAGTCTCCACATTCCTGTTCTGTTCCAAGATTAATGGGTACTCAGAAAACAGCTTGGTTCTTCAATGGCACTTGTGAATTCTCTTCCTATTTGCTTTGCAAGGAAATGAATACAAAATGACCCTTGCTTAAATAGTCTTAATAAATGTTTTAGCTGTCTTTGCAGATACTTCTGAACACAGTCCTGTCTCTGAAGTATCCCAGCTGAGCATCTCCATGAACTGGTGTCTTTGTACTTCACAGCCAGGTTAAAAACAGAACCTTGTGATCATCTTTCTGGGTTTCAGGAGTAATTGCTTAACTCGAGCTGGTTTTGTGGCTGGGCATCTGCTCGGACACATTCCTGCTTATCAGAGCAGGACAGAAGTAGAAGCAGCTCCCAGGTCACCATCATCATCCCTGGCAAGCAAGAGGCTCCTGTTACATTGATACACCAGACCCTGAGCGCAAGGACAGCCATGGAGCAGCACTAGGGTAGCTCTAAGTGGAAGAGGTCTTCCAGGTAACCCACAGCTCTCCAAGGCTCACTTTGTTCCCCAAGAGATACAGATGTTTTAGTGCCACACTTTATCCTAACCAGAAACCTAATCTTCAAGTGCTGGCAGAAAGCAAACAGGCTATCTCCAACTACTTCAAACAATTTAATCGAACTCTCCAGCTTCCTCTACAACAACTACGGGTGAGGGAAGAGGAGGGAAAGGAGCCTCCCCGCTCCCTGGCATTCATGACAGATTAGACATGCAACATTAGCAGTGTTCACAGAATTACAATGAGTAAATCCTGCCCAGATAAGCAAAGAAAGACTGAAAGCAGGAATGACATCCCAGCGTCGCTTCAAGCTCATTGACTCCCCAACAATGACTCTGTATTTAATTGTGCTGGGTGTTTCTTAGGCAACAGCAGGCATTCTCCAGACTCCAAAATGAGACTTGGGAAACAAAGATTTTCAGAGCGACACAGTTCTTTATGAATCTTCTTTAGTTGCACGAGTATGCTGGATTAAAAACAAGGTTGTATTTCTTCATTTAACCATTACCTACCCGAAAGCAAGCCAAGCTCTCTACAAAAAGCAATGTACCGAGCGCTGAAGAGAATCTTCCGAAGGGAAGAGCCCTCTTTAAAATGAATGAACTGTCATGATGGGGTAAAGTGACAATTGACCCTGGAATCCTGCCACGGAACTCAAACTGAACCAACTGAGATTAAAAACCTGCTTTTGATACATGTCAATACCTGCTAAGCTGAAGAGAAGGTGGCCACGGGAGCAAGAGCATTTCCTTTTAATCATTGCACACCTCTGGGCAGCTGTCCCCCAGGGCACCCTTCAGGGGGATAAAGAGCTCAGCGTGTGATCAAAGAGGTCTGAAGGAAAATCCAAAGCAAGCCCTTTGAGGTTCATCTCCTGCTCATTGGCATTCAGCCTGCACCACTCTTATCACAGCTCTCCTTCCCCGCCTGCCGAGGACAGGAGAACAAAGATACAGGGGGAAGAGATAAGTCCAGGGAAGGAGTGGGCACCCACATTGTTCATGTGCACAAAGCTGCAACTCTCTGAAGGCAGAGAGGGAGGCAGAGGCTTTGCATAAGCACCGTGCTCACCAGTGGCTTTGGTTGCAACCACAGGAGTGGGGAAGGCAGAGATTTGGAACCAAATTAACCTCAACTTCATCAGTGTCCCTCACACGGGCTCTGTTCAGCTGCTGGCACAGAGAGCAGCCAGGCTGAGCGATGCTCTCTGCCCACAGCCATGTGCTATCAGGCTGAGTCTGCTGGTTTACTGGTGACAAGCTGGGATGTCAAAAAATGCTGGTGCATACGTGCAGGAGAACAGCTGGTGCTCCAATGCTCCCTGGGGCAGGAGGGGTGGGGGGAGGAGGAAAAAAATATGCTTGAGCTCAAACATAATTAGAAGGACCAGTGGAGAACTTGTTAGGAAGAGGAGGAACAACCAGTATTGGGGATGGGAAGTAGGGTTTTGGTGGTTTGTTTTTTTTCCTTCTAAACCTTTTCAATAGGAAAGGGACTGGTCTAGACTCTGGTTCAGCTTTATGGTTAGATCATTCACAGGCAGAGGCACACAGGGTTCACTGTTTTACTCCTGGTAGCATTGGAGACAGCAGTTCAGGGAGGATTTACTGGCCCACAGCAGGACAGGACCTGGCTACTCCTGCCCCTGGTGGGCAGGCCAGGCTGCCAGGATGCCCTCTGCTCCAGCCTATGGAGCTCCAGCCTCCATCTCCACCCCCACATAGCCCAAAGCACAACACCTTCTCACCCCTAAGGGGCTGCATTTTCTTGTAACAACATAAGATGGAAAGACACACGACATGCTGCCTTCAACAATTCAAGCACAACCAAGAGGAAGAGCACAGAAAATCCAGCACTGGCCCCAGATCCCAGCAGGAGCAATGAGGGGCTCGGGGCTGAGTCCATGGACTATCAAACCACACCTGAGACACATCTTCCTCCTGTGCCCACAGTTATTGCCCTCCAAGTGAGAAAGCAGTTGGCTGCTTGCCGGACAGTACCTTCAAAATTCAGACCCCAGGCTAAAATATGCTCTGGATTCAAGTCTCACTAATTATCCAAAAGGGGATGCACAGGGCCAGAACTGGATTCCCACACAGCTGCAGTCCTCAGCTCAGACCATGAGCTGGTCTCTTTAGGAATTAACAATAAATGAGATAAACGTGATATTCGAGAAAGTTCTCAGAGGACCTCGAGGCTGAGCAGCACATGGGAGACAAGAAGCTCTAGGCATAAACCTGTTGTGCTGAGATTTTTTTGCCGAGGTTTTCTAGAACCTGAATTAACACCAAAGCAAAGCCATTCCTTACATAGGCTGGAAAACCTTTGCAGCTCCTCACATCATCTAGGAGGAGAATCTTAAGTTTTATTTCTAATGGGTAGCTCCCACCATATCTGGTCTGCCCACAAGCAAGCCTTGGTCCAGTGAGTTGGATTTCCAAGGGAACACTGAAAACGCTTGAAAACCTTTAAATGTAAATGAAATACAATGGAGAAACACAATACACTGCTGCTGGTGTCAGTGATTAGTTACCCATAGGGTTAAAGACCAGCACCTCATTTTAAATTCAAATCTGCCCCCTGCCATTTCTCCACCATCACCTAAAGGCTGTCTCAGAGACTTTTTCCACACCGTGTATCAGGTACTCCTCAGCCCAAGTCCGCACCTGCACGTGGAGCCAGGGCAGAGCTGTGTGGCAGAGGCACTGTGCCAGTTTCCAAAAGGGCAATACTTGGCCTTCTGCACCTGAAAGTGCTTCTGAGTGGAGAAAATTCAAGCAGGCTGCAGCTGATCCCTCCCAATCCCCTCTTTGCTAGATGAGAAACACTCGACTGGTACAGCACAGAAGCCACTTCCTTGCCAACACCTGTAAACTAATTAGTGCAGGTTATACACAGTGACATTTGCCCCACTAAATCCTGCTCTCTCCCATCAAATGCAGGCTGGCACCTGCTTGCAGGATTTATATCAAAGTATCATGAATCAATAGCAAAAAGAAACAGGTACCTTAACATTTTGTCTCTCATTTAGATCAATGGGACATCAGAGTAAGAGGCATTTTATGTCCCATTAAATCATGCTTGACTACATCCCATTAAATCATGCTCACAAAACTCTCAGTAAGTTTTGAGAGGCTGGGGAAAACCTCCCAACACACAGCATCAGGTTTAATTGAAGGGCTTTGCTGAGCCCTTGAGAAGTGTCACTGGTCCTTAAATGGGGGAGGAAGGGTCTACTCCATTCTTGGTCTGAGGCTCAGGCACATCTTTCTTCACTTCAGAAACAGACTGAGGGACCAACCACAGGCACCAGACCCAGCATAAACCTCTGCCCAGCACATCCATGGACCAACTCCCAGCATCCTCCCCACCTGCCCTGCAGGAGCACCAGGGGGGCAGATGGGTGCAGAGGCCATGGCACTCCTGGGCTGTGGACACTGGCACCTTTCTCAGGTATGGGATCTTTATTCTACACAAAGCCCAGGTTTGCAATCAGGAGAAAGCACAAGGAAACATGTGAAATAAAATATATTTATGGAGGACATTTTTTACTGTGAATCCTTTGCAGTTACTGCTTAATGTAAGAAGCCATTCAGAAACAAATGAAGGATGAGAAGGGAAGATGGGGGAAGGGGAAATATGGCTGAGTTTATGCTGAACAGCTTGGTATACATCAGGCCGTATTAATCAAGTCAGCCAATTTCAAAACAAAACAAAAATACATCAAGTTTTGCTACTATGTATGCTTGTCTGCTGCAGGAGTCTGCCTTTGAATCCTCCCATCATTTGTTTTATGCTCACCACACAACTGTAAATCCACTATTCAGTGCAGCAAGTGAGATTGGGATGTTTATTGGCTGTCTCAGTAACAGAAAAGGGGTATCATATCATCTACTGCTTCATGATCCCGTAGCAGAAAAATAACCTGGAATCACAGCAAGTACTCCTGGAGCACAGAGAGGCCACAAAATGGCAAGTAATATTTAAAAAACACTTCTTCTTGCTCAGTGATTTAACACGATCCACCCTATTACTCGATTAATACCTATCAACTGTCTTCTGGGGCACACTGCTATTTTCCATCAAAGACCTAAAAATCACACTGTCCAGCACCAGGCAACTGAGAGCTAAACCCAGGCAGTTTCTATACCTTCATTACCCAATGCAAGCCATTTATCAGCACCAATGAGTGCAGCTTATGAACAACCTGGAAAATGGACTTTTCCAGGCTCAAATGGGCACCCACTTGGCTCATCCTTCAGCTCCACATCAAACCATGCTGGCACAGAGCTGGCACATCAACTTCTACGCCAATGGTGTGACTTGACAGGCTGTGTTCGGTGCATCTTCTCCCATGGATGACAAGTGCTGTCAAGTAGCACCTTTCATAAAAAAATAATTTAATGAAAGAGATAATAATGCATTATATATAAAAGTCCAGGTCCATATACATAAGGTCCATAAAGTCCTTAAACACAGACAAGACCATCACCTCATACTCTGGACAAAACGAGCAACACCATTCAGATACTAGCCCAGAGAGGAGCTGGACAGACAGCCCTGCAGCTCACTTTCCTCCCAGAGTATGTTCCTCTCCAGATCACAAAGCAGAAACACTGCTAATACCAAAAGATCCAGGAATCACTAATCCCAGATGCTGCATCAAAGATTTTATTAATCACTGACTCTAGAAATCATCTTCCACCTCCTGCAATATGTCTCAGTCAAGCCAGACACTCCTGGCAGCACACACTTCTATTTTGTACAGAACCCCAAATCTCCAGGACCATCACCCTTTTCCTAATTTGTGCCGTTTGTACCATGTCCTCCCCCCCAATTCCCACACAAATATGCCTGCCAAAGTTTTAAGTGAAGATTAAATACCATTAAGCAGAAAGTATAGCTGTCCTCATTTCCAGCGAGGAGGCAGAACTCCATAAATCTGAAAAGCCTGCTCTGGTTTTCAAAAACATGTCCAATGGTTTAAAGGCAATGTTTGGATCTATAGAAAAAACAGGCTTCAACAGGCTGTCTGAAAATGATCCATCAGCAACCTCATTTCACTAATAGATACATTTCTAATAAATCGTTCCTAATGCCTGTTAAGCATCATGGATTATCCAAGCCTGGAGCCCCCTGGAGCCACCTCTCCAGCTGAGGGATGGGGTGCAACAACGTGCAGAGGTTGTCTGCCAAGAGCCAGAGAGAGACAAACTGGGACTATCAGGTGGTGAAGAGATTATTAGAGGAACACCACTGAAGGGGAAGTATCTGCTGCTGCAGACACAGAACCCCGATGATGTTTTTAAATCACAATTTTAAGCAAAGAAAAATGAAGCCTCACAACGCCCAGCACTAGGATAGAAGAGTCTCACCATGTGCTTTGAGACACATTTTTGCACTGTATGGAACCACACAGACAAGGGTTTTGCTGCAAGCTGTTTTCCTCCAGGCTGGTGCCACCTCAGTGCTGCCCAAGGCACAGTCTGGAGTGTAAGCAGAGGTTCTGCTTGTGGACTTGGTCATTTGCCCTTTGGTTTGCAAATGAATGCCCCAGAGCTGATCTCCACCACAGCACCACCATCACAAACCCTTCCGCAAAGGTCACTTCCAACTCTACGCTCAACTCTGCTCCTTACAGTCTAGGATGCCAACACAACGGCACGTGAAGCCAAACAGAAAGTTCAAGAAACGCCAATGAAAACCAAAACCTTCCAAGAAGAGCCAGCAAAACTTTCTATATGCTGTGCACAGCAGGAAAGAGCACTGGTGTGCTGAAAATCCCCAAAACACAGTCCCACCTTAGAGAACAGCAGTACTGAAACCAGTTCCTAGTCATCTTGGACACTAATGCACATTAGCTGTTGTTATGAGAAAGTAGTACTCCCTATTTGAACACTTCAATGTGGTGCAGGCTTTAAAGTTTCCCACTTCCATCAGTGCAGGGATGGCCAACACATGACAGCTGAGGAGGCGATGAAGAACAACACACACAACTGCCCAAAAGTGAGTTACTGGCACACCAGAACCTTAGAATTCTACAGTAAAACCTTGATATCACATAAGAGTAAGATTTTCTTACTTTCTTCCTGCTGACATTCAACCCTCCCTGGCCTACCCATTGCTTTGTATCCTCCCTCCAGCACAAAGGTGCTAAGATTCCTCACGCCTCTAGCCCAGTCTATGAAGGACACCATGCACAGCAGTCATGCCATAAACAAGCAGGGTGGCCAGGCTCTACTCTGCTTTGGATGGACATCAAGTATGAAAAACACACAGGAGAAAAGGTCAACAAATAGTTGGCTGCTTTCTAACAGCCACTGGGACAATTCAACTGGTCCGACTCACATCTGGCTTGGGTAGGGATTAGGCAGAATCCTACAAGATACTTTTTGGAAGCACACAGTGCTATGTTATGCCCTTAAGTTAGGGAACACAATTGGTGGCCACACGCGGGTGTTGGACCCGCTGCTTCTGCTGCCAGATGGCAGAGGGTCCCAGGAGCAGAAGCCCTCCATGCTGGGCTTGTCAGGTGCTCAGCTGATTGATGACCAACGTATTTATTTAATAGCTACATCATCATTAACTTTGACACTACGTCATTACTCATCTCTGCAAAAATGCCCTTTGGGGCTCTCCAGGACATAATTCTCCCACGCTGCATGAAGGTGACATCCCTTCTACATGCCCCTTTGAAATGTCAACAGCAGGAACCGTCACGGAGAAGGGTGAACACCCGTGGCCTGCAGAATGCCCCAAGTTTTTAGGGCTCTATGTTGCTCTCACATCCTATGAGGCTACTCCAATAGCTACTAATGGGGGTCTTAGTGGACCCTTCTCCATCTTTTTTGTGTGATCAGCCAAAATAACCACTCATAAACCAGGCAGACAGGAATAGTTGGGCATGAAAATCTGAGCCAGTTGTACGGTGGCACAAAACGGACAGGGGAACCCTGATCCTATGAGCCTGTGGAAGAAGACAGGGTACACAAACACTAGTGGTTCTGAGTATGGAGACCACACTTCTTCATAAAAGAAGATCTGGATGACAGGTATTTAAAGATTCCCTCCCCTTCTACCTATCAAGGTGTCCCCCTCTCCCCTTTCTTTTTATTATTTTCTATTCTGAGCACGAGCACCCAGAGGTTCCCCAATCTGGCTGCTCAAGTATAGCTGTTCATCATTTCTCTGCTGGCCATCACAGAAAATAAATCCAGGTAACGTGCTTATCAGGAGCTTATCCTGTCCTGACATTTCATGCTTGTATAAGGCTTGAAGGTTTGGATATTTAAATAGACAAATATTCTTTTGATTAGTAGAATAAATGATTCTTGTTACTTACTGTCCTTCAAGACATTCTCAGCGTCATGAAAGTGCTAGACTATGTTGGCAGAGCTTTTACAGGATTGTGTAGATTTTCCCATAAAATGTGGTTCAGCAGCAGAAAGAGTTCAACTTAATAAGCTCATCTGTTTTTAAATGCCTTTCCTACAATGATATATGGAACTGCAACATTCAAGCTAAGGGCGCATAAGAGACAACCTGGTTAGAATTTCTGCACACTAAGTTGAATTCTCCCCAAAATTACTATCACAGAGATTACTGTTTCACTACACTCCTATAAAGCCAAGCTGGAGCAAACATTAGCTTGCAACTGGAAGAATAACCGAAGGAGTGAGGCCTGAATGGTTTGAGCATCACCTGATGTTGTTCAAAGTTAGCATTAGCATTGCTGCAAATGAAGGAACACAGAAATCAAGCGGTCACCCCCGAGGTGACGGGAGGTCAGTGGGGCTGAGGAACAAAAGCCACAGGTCCTGCCACAATAGTTCTGCCAGACTGTTGGCCTTTCCACCATCCCAGGCAAATCACATCAGACAGGGGGAAAATTTAAGAGTATTTTTTTGCCTGTTTTTAAATAGTCCCCCTCCCAAGAGAGCTGAACACTGAATAATGTCACAATGGGCATGGACAGGAGGAAGAGGCTTTCAAAACAGCTGTCGACAGCATTTTATAAGGACAGGCATCACTGCATCAAAGCCAGAAGCACCCTGAACTCCTGTGCAGATCCTGAGCTATCAGGCTGCAATGCAAGGTCTGCTCCTGACTTCACCACCAAACTGCTGAGCAGACCCTGTGTGTCCACTGAGGAAGGGCTGGCACCGCTCCAGGCAGAGGAATGCTGACTCTGCTACACAGGGGCAACCAAATCCTCAACAACTACAAGTGCCTAAGTGCTCAGAGATCCAGGATGAAAGGCTGTAATCTAGAATTGCAAATTAACAGTGTATGTTTTGACATCCTCCATTAGAAGTGTCTACTGCTCGTGTAACTGATGATGTAGACACAGTACGGGATGGGGCTAATTAAGAGACATCTGGTCTAAGGTAGAAGTCAAAGCTCCCTTTGAGGTCAATGAAATGACACTGACAAAGGACAATTTATTCCACTCCTCTCTCTGAGGTGTAAGGATATTGCTGTCTGGTATGACAGACTGATGCAGCTATTTTTGGGGTAGGTGGATGACCTTTTTCTTACTTGACCACAGTCAGCCCTTGACTGAACGCTTAGATGGGCATGTCCAGTGAATTGAGCCCTCACCCTCACATCAGAGCCTTCCAGACGGTGACTTCAGGGTGACAACCCCACCAGCAAGCTGCACCAACAAGTTCACAGCTCTGCTTGGGTAGGTTGGTACAAAACTGTCCTTGCTGTAAGCCTTCCCTGCCAAATTTAAAATGAAACCCTTGGTATATAGCCTTTCCATAGGAGCATCTAACTGGAATAGATCTGATGGGAACTCCAGATTTTGACATCCTCAGTACACACTTAGGGCAGTGAATAAGAAAAGTGGCCAACACTTGTGCTGCCTGGAACACTGGGTGGAACAATGCTGTTGCTAGTATAAAAATGATGAACTTAAAAGGCACAATGGATTTTTAGAGATAGCTCTTCTTTTTTGTGATAATAGATCCACTCTGCTGACGGGTTTATGAACTGGGAAGACGAAGAGGTTTTTAAACCTTTCCTGTTATGTACAGAAATCACCACACAAGTTTACTTAACCTCTGTCAGGATTAGATCAGCCTCAGCAGAGAGGTGTTGCTCAGCCCTGTCTGGCAAACTGCTGCATGGTGGAAGTCGCACGGGGAGACCTCCACAACCCTAGCACCACCTCAACCCACCCATGCATCCACAGAGCACGGGCTGCTCCCCAAGGTGATGATAACATACCCTTTGGGAAGGGATGTGTACTGCTTTGTTTGGGAAAAACCTCAAACCAGTCACAAGCAATATCAAAAGGGTCAAAAACCACCAAAACCCACAGGGTGGGGTTGATTTTGATTTGCATTTCTACTCGTATTCCAATTTCAGGTCCTAGTTAACTGAATGCAATTAACTGGTCATAAATACTAGTGGCCCCTTAGTGGTAGGGGACAATGAAGCATGGAAATGCATACAGCGACACACAGTCTACACCTTCCCTAACTACACATACTGGTAGTTTACCTCTACACACCAGAGGTTTGGGTCTATACCTTTTAGGCACTGGAATGGGCTGCCCAGGGAGGTGGTGGAGTCACCGTCCCTGGGGGTATTCAAAAAAGGGGTTGATGAGGCACTTGAGGCCATGGTCTGATGGTCAGGAATATGATGGGCTAAAGGTTGGACTCGATGACCCTGGAGGTCCCTTCCAACCAGAATGATTCTATGAAAACCACACAGCAGGAAAATTCCGGAGTCTTCTTCCCTCTCTTCCTCACCTCACGAGTGCCATCTGACTTTTATTCACTTCCCATAAGACCTAACACAAAATCTAACACAAAACCTTCTCCCACCTGCACAGTCAAACTTAAGACACTGATACACATCCAAGATTTGGCTTTTCTGCCAGCAGCTCTCCAGAGACACACACCCCCACCCCCACCCCCCAGCACAGCACATGCTCTGCTTTGCCACAGAAAACCAATACACACTTGGTATTGATGCAACAGACAACCTGGGAGGTAAATTCTTATATATCACTGGTGCACTGATTGGATTGAATGATTTGCTCGTGACAGGGCTGCAAAGCACCGTGGCTGGAATACAACATGTTATAAATCATGTTACAATCTTCAGCTGTCCACACACACACTGTGTGCAAACACATGCAGCCAGGTTCAAGCTTGCTCAGGTTTCCTTAATCCAGTCATATAGACTGGCTCCCAGCTCTTAATCACACATCTGTATTGCTTTTTGTTTCTAAATCTCAGTAGAAAAGGAAAAACCCTGCACGTTCTTCTGAACTGGTGACAAGTAATTCCACAAACTAGAGCTATTGATTTCAAACAAGCTTCATTCATGTTCTCCTCACAAAAATAAAGCTTAACCAGGAAATGAATTGATCTTCATTTGGCTTTCGTAAGGATTGTGAACAAGCTTAAAAGAAAGCAAGTGTTCAGACTCCTATTCACATTGCTGCTTCCTAATCATGCTCCATTCATTGATTGCTTATTTTAGTTTGTATTTTGCTGACTCGGTTGCACATGCCTTCTTGCAAAAAGGATTATCAATATTAAATCAATTGTGTCAACTCTATGAAGTAAATGGGAAAGCAAACCTTTTTCTATTATCCAAGCATCTTAAAAGACCTAATGCTGCCTAGTATGCTTCAGTGTTTACAGATTCAGAACACTAGGTCCTCATAAACTATTTCTGATCATTAAAGCTCTAAAACTCCCCACATTCCCCCACAAAAGTTGTTTTTTAAAGCACCTACTTATTTCCACTAAATATTTTTCAGGAATGTTATGCTCGGTATTTTAGAATCAGGGTATCAAAAATATGCATTACAATTTACTATCTAGGGATAGACAGGCATTTCTAAATGCACATCACTTACTCAGCAAGTTCTAACAAGAAATCATCTACTAAGTTGTAAAAACAGAACGTGCAGAACAGGATTTATTTTTGGGAGGGGCTCCTGTAATAAAGTTATGAGGTTCAGACCTACCTAAGGGACATAAAAGCCAGAGCAATAACAAGTGTCACATCCACTTACCCATCCCTCCCCATACACAAGCTATTTCACACATCAGAAGCAAAGGAGTCATTAGGAGATCCCTGGTGTAGGATTTATTGGACAGCCACAATTTGGGGACAACAGGGAGGAGAAGAGGAGGAAAATTCAGCAATGAACTTGAAAATTATTTCAAAGGATTCGTGCTTTGTGGTTGACTGTCCTGTGAAACAGCCCATTGACTGCCCAAGCTCCCCCACCACCCAGGTCACCCAGTCCTCTGCCCTGTGCCAGCAAGCTACACACATTCAGACTGACAGCTCAAGGCAAGAACCTGCCAGCCAAGGGAGCTGACACACCAGGCTGCTGTGGATGCTGGAAAGCTAAAGAAATGACTTCAGAAGTGACACTGTCAGACACCAGGGTTTGACTCAGACCTCTCATACCTCAGCCTTATGAAGACCGGCTGAGGGAACTGGGGTTATTGAGCCTGGAGAGGAGGAGACTGAGAGGACACCTTATTGCCCTCTACAACTACCTAAAGGGAGGTTGTAGTGAGGCTGGGGTTGGTCTCTTCTCCCCAATTGCTGATGACAGGACGAGAGGAAATGGCCTCAAGTTCCATCAGGGGAAGTTTAGGTTGGAGATTAGGAAGAAGTTCTTTACTGAGAGGGTGGTTGGGCACTGGAATGGGCTGCCCAGGGAGGTGGTGGAGTCACCGTCCCTGGGGGTGTTCAAAAAAGGGGTTGATGAGGCACTTGAGGCCATGGTCTAATGGTTAGGAATATGATGGGCTAAAGGTTGGACTTGATGACCTTGGAGGTCCCTTCCAACCATAATGATTCTATGATTCTCTGCTGGGGCTGGCTAGGAATATGCTACCCTACTCAAAAGCTCCCGTGGCAATAGAAAAGCTCTTTGCAATACACGGAAGCAGATCAGTAGCACAAACACACAAGCTTTGATTTCTTTGGAAGCCAACTAAAAGTGTATCCAAAGCTTAATTTGGTTCATTTATTTTCATAAGTGTAGTTTAGCCAAAAGTATTTATGATAACGCAGGTATTTTTCAGCGCCAGAGTTCAGAAGAGCACAAAAGCAAGTTGTTAAATTATACTAATCCCATCCTCTGCCAGCGTGCTTTTAATACTTATGCTTACATTAGTAAATGTTTTATCACACACTTCATAGATAGAAGCCTTCCCTGAAGCCTCGTGTTCTAAACTTACAAGAATAGGGAATAATTTTGCAGTTAGGAAGGGGAAATGGACAATTAGGGGAACCTCTTGCATAAAAAAAAAATAGGTACTGTGTGTATAAATCCATGGTGTTTCAAGATTACACTATGAAGCATAACAAGAGTAAGAGAATATTTTAATAGCCACTAAACAAATTCTAGTTACTTTCCCAAAAGTAGTTTCTTACTGAGTTTAAAGAAGATATTGGGACTTGTAAGCACCAAAGCCTTTTGACACCCTTCTGGCTCCACACAAAGCACACAGACAACTTGTACATCAACGACCTCCACTCCAAAAGGAACAAAAAGAAACAAGCAAGCTGTCCCGAGTCCCTATCTAAGTTCAAAATAAAAATAAAAAATAAAACCTTAAACTTTTCAGTCGGAAGTCAGACACTTCCAGTCCCAGGGTGGTTTTTCATGCCTCTCAGTGGAGCCAGCCTGACCTGCCTGCACTGCTCTGTGCCACGGAGCTGCCTCCCACCAACAGGCCACAGTAGTAGGCATAAAAAATAATCAGCAAATGCCAAGCCCAGCTGGAGAAGCATGGCTTTAAAGACTTGGCTTGCCCAGTTTTCAAAAAAAAAAACCTCCAAGAAAAGCCCAAATCTCTCCATACACGCATACTGCTATGCACTGAGGAGTAAAGATCAGTATCAGTATTTATTCAATACCACGCTGGTTTGCCATAGCACTGCAAAAGCAATACAGCAATAAAGCAGCTTTCTCCTCTTGTGCAAATCATCCAGAAGTCCCCCAAAGTGGCTGCCCCATCCCCAGGGAGGCAGGGGGAGCACACGGCTTCCCCAGTGCCAGGCAGCACCAACATCCACAGCACAGCAGCAGCAGCTCTTTGGATCTCAAGTGCCTTGATGATGCCAGAGGAAAACCAAATGGTTTCAGGTCTGAAGCTGGGTTTGCAAGTATAGAATCACAGAATCATCAAGGTAGGAAGAAACCTTCAAGATCACCCAGTCCAACTGCCTGCCTACATCCCCACTAACCCACATCACTCTGCATCCTCCCACCTTCCTGATCTTCAGAGCAGAGAGGACAGATTCACCACAGCCTCAGGCATTCCTCTGGAAGCACAACAACACACTCAGCCTGCCAGAATGGAAATGCCTGAAGTCATGGAGATGGGACAGACTGGGCAGGATGGCAGCACAGATAGAAAATACCCAGCAACATGTCTCAGAGCTGCAAAACTGATCCACATTGGGTGAGCCTTACTCTGAGGCACATCTCCTTCATGCCAGAGCTTTGACACCGATACTCACTGCTTGGTTTCTTTACTTGCTCTCCCAGACAATTTTCAGGTGGCATCTTTCCAAGTACTGGAAAATATTACTTTTCCTTTTTTACGGCTTGAGTCATAAAAAGCCAGGGGCAAGAGTGTTTTTCACACAACTCTGGATCAGATCACAACTGTCTAGTAGGAAAGAAGATACACACAACTAGTTCTGACTTTTTCCTAGAGATGAAAGGATCTTTTAATACGCTCCCACATGCTACACAAACAGAATTTCACATCTGAAACAGCCATGGGTTTTTTCCTTCTTACCCTGTCTTCATTTCTCACTACTTTTTCCTTCAGTTATTTGATGAAGAAAAATCTTGCCTCTCTTTCCCTTGCTATTGTTTGTACATAAGATGGCAAAAAACCCACCAAAAACCTCTTTGCAAAAGGTAAAATAACATATTATGCATGCAAGAGAGAAGGAGCTCTTTTCACCAACAATAAACAGCAAAGATTACAATAAACAGTCACAAAACTCTATTTGCCAGCAAGTATCACCAGCATAATTCAAGTAGTTTGTTTCTGTCTTCTCCAGCGCTGTCCTTCTCCTCAGACTCATTTCCTCAAGCCTGGTTAAGCATCCTAGGGCAGGACATGACTAAGTGACTGCCACAATATCACAAATGTGTGACTCTGGGAGTGTTCCAGCTCCATGAAGTTGAGGAAACCACCAATAAAGAGCTCCCTCACTTGCTGCAGTAACATCTGCAGAACAAGAAAATAAACAAGTATGATAGAAAATGCAACCTACAGAGACTTTCCTGAGTCCCATCAGAGCCAACAACAGGGCCCAGGTTGAGCCTCCCAGCACAAACCATTCCCAGTCCTGGACCCTGCAGAGGAAGCCCTGAGAGCAGATAAGGCCAGACCCAGCACAGGATGAGAACGTCTCGGGTCCAGCACAAGAGAGATGTGAAGGGAGGTGTGGTCTCATAGGCAGGACACTGAATTACAGGTCTCCAAGGCCCATCCTCCTGCACAGTCCTGACGTATCTAAGTCACTTCCACATTCATAACTTTCCAAAGATGTGTCCAGTTTTGATTATAAAACCCAAATCCAATTCTTTGGCCCTGCAACACCCCGGTAGCTCAAGTGGAGGCTGAGACCCAAAGGTAGCCCCACAGCAGAGGGCAAGGGTGGGAAGAGCCCCCAAAAGGAGCAGAGCCTCCCACTACAGCTTGCTCCCTCCACCCCAGAATATGTCCTAGCACCCAGTACGTACCTGCTGAGAGCCCCCAAGGGGCACACACAGACCACTTGGAATAAAAATGAAATCAAGAATCCGTTTAGTACTCAGTTTATTTCGTTGTTGAAGAACAACCTGAAGTCTTTTCTCTGTCTTTCCCACTATATCCCAAAGACAGACTTTCAACTGGCTGCTACACGGAAATCTCTGGCAATAAAACCAGCTCAAGCCAGATGGTGCTAAAAAGCCCAATTGCTCCCAGGCTCCCAAGGAAGGCAGCTACAGAAATAAACGGGTGATTCAGTCACTTGAGACACTTGAGTGTAATGACTCTGACTCAACCCCCAAACACGCCACTGGGAAAAATTAAAATCAAGGCAGTGATATGTAACTGTTTAATCCTCAGCAATGGTTTCCAGGTGATGGTCTGGACACTGCTCTAAGGCCATGTGGTCCAGCTAGTAAATGCTAAACCTTTCATCAGGTCCATGCTGCAAAAGCACACAAGCAGATCAAGGTCTCCATAGGCACTGCCAAAGCTTTTCCAAGCTTTTCCTGTCCCATATGCAGGACCCACAAGACAGGCAGGAAGAGGGGGCAGAATCTCCTGGCTAGGAAGCCCTGAAAACCTCTGAAAAAAATCAAAGTATGGAAGTTGCTTATCACTTACACCGTTTTTCCTCTTCACTTTAATATCTTGAGGCTTGCCTGCACAAGAACAGCTGTTGAGAGATTCGCAGCAGCAGGAATATGTCATCTTCACCCAATGATTCAATAGTCTTAACAATTGTGGGTATTATTTGTCTTAAATCTACCCCTTAATCCCATAATGCCATAAAATACCACTGAATCGAAGCTTAGCAGGATTCCAGAAAGGAACAGACTTTTAAAGAGATAATGAGAACTTCACATTTAGGTTAGATAGGACTGAAAAGAAAGAATAGAGAAGACAGAACGTACCAGATGGGCAGATTACTTCATACCTTTCCTTAATATGATTTCTTCAACCAGAAGCATCTGGTAATTCCACTATTGGAGATTAGATACTGGATAAAATGGACAGGCAGACTGATCTAACACAGCAATTTTTATTTTCCTGCTACACGTAGGAGAGGTTCCCATGAAATCATACATCACAGAACAAAATAAATGTACATAAAATCTAGTATCAAAGAAGGGAATGTTAGCAGCCCCTAGGATCCCATGTAAACATGCTTCACTTTCAATAAAGAAAACAACACGTCTTCTTAAACCTCCCCATCCTTCATAGGCAAGCAGAAAATGCTGTGAATTGATCAACAAGAAAACTCACAGACCAGCCTTGTCCTTCACAGTTTTTGCAGAAAACAAGAAAATCTCTTCAGCTCATTTTTTTGGAGATTTGTGTAAAAGTTCTGCAGTCTGCAGGCAGCACCTTGGGTACTTCCAATCTAGGAGCAGTAATTGTTTTCCAGAACACACAGAAATCTCATTTTAAAGTCCAAAAAACTAAACAAGCAAGACATCAATGTGTTGCCTGGGCCTATCCCATTCCCCCACTGTTCTGCATCAAGACTTGAAATAAGGTCCCTTGCACCACAATACCAGTCCTCCCTTTAGCCATAGGAGGAGCTTTCTTGCTCATCCAAGAAACTGCCTTAAATTGCAGCAGAGGAGATTCAGATGGGACATCAGGGAAAATTCCTTCCCTGTGAGGGTGATTGGGTGTGGGAATGGGTTGCCCAGGGAGGTGGTGGAGTCCCCGTCTCTGGAGGTGTTCAAGATGCATCTGGATGTGGCACTGGGTGATGTGGGTGAGTGGGGATGGAGGTGGGGGTTGGACTGGGTGAGCTTGAAGGTCTCTTCCAACCTCTATGATTCTGTGATTCTATTCTATGATTCTACCCAAAACACAGTACTACTATCTGATTCACTCTAAAACCACACTGCAGTGCACACCCCATACCACCTTTCCTACTCAGCAGGAGGCCACGAGCAGAAACATCATTATTAATGAGCTCAAGACTAAGGTCTCCCAGGCATGGCTCCCTTATGGTATCAGTACCACGCATGTATTTCATGTTCCTACATGATCAGCAGTACTTTCCAGGAATCAGGCTGATGTAAAGCCCAGTACTGCTCGAGTGGTGAATGGCAGGGTAAACTTTCTACCTATCAGCCCAGGCGAGCAGCCTCAGCTTTTAAGAAAATAAAAGAAAATCTCTCAAATAAACTGCATTATATAACCAAAACAAAGATGATAATCCAAACTACCAAAATGAAACACCACAATTCCCCAAATCAAGACAGGCAAGGTACTCTGCTTCTCCTGGCCCTGGGAAAGGCCTTACGTTATCCTAAGCACCATCCTGTGTCCTCAACAGCTCTTGGACCATTTTCTCCCTTGAAAGGCCATCAGCTGGGACTCATGATGCCTCCCCATGGTCACCATCTGCCTGCAAGCCACTCTGAGCAGGGACACCTGCATCTCTGAACCCTTATTGATGCTAACCACAAGGTGCAGGGAGTCTAAATACAGGATTACAAAATGTGCCAAATTTCCCCTAAGCTCCCCTTGCTCCCCTTCGCTTTGGCCACAGTCACAACGAGGGGACAGGGAAAGGACTGAGAGGTCTGATCCAGCATAGCTCAGCACTCAAAAGAGTGGCACTTGGTCACATTCATCTTTTTCTTCAAAAAGAAGACAAAATTAAAAGGGAAGAACACACGAACAGCAGCCACTGCTGAGTCCATAGGCATTCCAGAACCTTTAGTTGAACCGAACAGGCTTCACCATTATACGTAAAACTAACACATGCTTTGTAATGCTTATCAGCTGGAGGGTTTTCAACAGTATTTCCCCACTAATGCCGCTATTTCAGAATCATTTAGGCTAATTTCCTTTGACTTGAATCTATTTTAATCAGAGACCAGGATACTTGACTTAAATGGTTTGTATTAAACCCTCCATAAAATCAGCCATAAAACTGCACGCACATAAGAGCGAATGGATCTTGAGTTCAAAAGTAGAAAAAGCTGAAACTTTTCAAACACTCCAGCAAATTCGAGCCTATTTCATAACCAGACCAACTGCCTTCTTACAATACCAAGACAACGGATTCCTAACAAAAAAAAAGCAATAACCAAAACGCAATCCTGAAGTTCTTACCTAGATAAATGACACTACATTATGCAGATGTACTCAGCACTCACAAATTCTCTCCAAAGTATTAGCCCAGCTCCAAAATGACGTGTATTTAATAAATTGCTGTGTCTGCTCTGTCCTCTCCACCACCCTCCCATGAAATGACAGATAGTGGCACTGAGAAAGAATACAATGCAAACCTAAAAACGTCAGAATTAATCCTCTCCTTCCCCCCAAGATCTGAAAAAACATTACCTCTCAAATTAATTCTCACAAAGTAATGCTGGCTCTGCTAGAAGTCAGAGTTCTTGCTGGGAAATGAAAATAAGCAGCTCAGACTCAGGAAACTGCTACAAAAGGTCTCACTTCAAGGATTTGTCATTGTAGGGGGATTTGCATATCACATAGCCAAAGGTGCAATTTGTACCTGCAATTCATTTTGTCCAGATGAACTGCACTAGGAGAATTGGAGGCAGGGCCTCTATTCCTCTGAAAACCCATCCAAACATTTCTGTTGTCAGAAGTTGACAGCCTTGGAAACTCCGAGTGGCTGCTTGAAATGCATGCAGCATGCAGAGAAGTGAAGGAACAAAAGCTCTCCATGCTCTCACATCCGGAACAATTTGCCAGTACTCTGGAGACACGGAGCTGCATTCCCTTGCTGCATGATTTTCAATGGTTTGCAGATGCCACACAATGGCTTTGTCACTGTCCTAATGACACCAGCATTGGACATGAATCTTTCAGAATCTAAATCTCTCTCGGCTCATTTTTTTCTTTAATCAGGGATTTCACTCCAGGCCTGGACAAATTGCCACTTTCCTATTTTGAGGAACACTCTGCTAGCCATAGCTAAAATTAACTTTCACAAAGATAAACTTAGAGCATGTCTGTTCTCACCAATGATGTGGCATCTCATTTCAAGTCTATTCTTCCGTGCTGCTTAGCAGGGAAACATTGTCATCACCATCATCTTAAAAGGTCATTCTGGAGGATGGACACTGCCACCTGAGCCACTGGGCTCCCTTCAAAGGCACCCACATGGATCTCCAACAGGGGATCCCAGGAAAGTGTCCCTGGAGCAGGACTGCACCAGGAGGAGCACAGGGGGCAGCCAGAGAGCTCTGAGAGCCTTGCAGGGACATGAAGGAGCTGCCAAGGGAGGAGAAAGGGAGGGTCTGTGTACACATTTACAGGGTAATAAACACCAAAGGTCAATAGCTCAGTGAACAGCCCTTTGCTAACAAAAGCAGATGTGAGCTTCTGATCGTACTGCTACCACCCAAATTAATGTGATGCTTCAGGAAAATAAAAAGAGAGAGAGAACAGAGTGAGAAAAAACTTGGGTTTTTTCCCTGATAAATCATCTTTATGAACTATCACACGTCCAGCCAAACTACATTGGTTGCTCATTACTGAGCACAGCCTTGTGATCAATAAGGAGGGAAGAGCGAACAGCATCACACGAGAATATGAAAGTAACCACCACTCCTGGCTCTCAGATGGTGCTTAGACACAGGCACTCCACGGAGCAACCAGTACTTACTTGGTCGGACGATAATCTGGTATGGAACGATCCAGTGAAATTTTCTCACTGAGGTAGGAGTTGTAGCCATATTTCTCATGCGGTCCCTTTGCTTTCTCCTCCTCCTCAGGGGACAGGGTGGCTGGAAGCCCACCTTTACCACGTCCACCATAGCCTTCAATGAGACCAAGTGACTTGGACAGACCTCGAGAGAAAACAAACACATCATCGCTGTTAAAATCCATCACTTATTTCCAAGCTATCAAACAAACAAAAATAATCTGAAAACCCAGGGTGGTTTGGTTCATTTTTCTGAAAACATTACAAATTCTAGTTCTTTGGCCCAATACTGTAAAGAAAATGACTCAAGTCTTGAAATTCTTCATGGCTCAGGCACATTCTACCGGATAGCTCTGCCACCAGCATCCAACTGATAACCTGTCCCAGGGATCTGTGCATTTATTTAGGTGTTAGGAAGGTTATTTGGGCCTCCTTCCCACTCTCAGAGAGGTAATTACATATAAGGTTAGATGTCCCCAAGAGAAAGATAGGTTGAACACAGAAAAAGAATAAAATAGAGTTGGTTAACTGCCAACTGAATGAATTTTTGCTCAGCATGAACAGTGAACAGCATACAAATGTTATGGATTTAAAAACAATTTCCCCTCAAAGCTTTCTTATCTTTTAAAGTATAGCATTCCCAGACCTTTATCAAGTGGAATTATTTATTTATATCTGCATAGCTGAAGGAAATAGGCAAAATTCAAAATGAGCTGCACAAAAAGAGCTATATTGATGATTTGGTGGCGATTGTGGGGAGCCAAATTCATGCTTATGTTATTATTTATTACACAGGACACTTGGAATTTTAATATTTTTCATTAGCAGAGACACCCACTTCTTTTTATCACAAACAAAAATTTGATGGATGATTTTGGGATTTTTTGTTTGTTGGTTTTTTTTTAAATAAAGACATCAGAGCATATTCCCTTCTGTTTTACCAGCAGAGCCCTGACTCTGAGAGCAGAGCAGACTGTCATCATAAAATTGTTCTGGTTGGAAAAGACCTTTAAGATCATCCAGCCCAACCCTTAATCCAGCACTGCCCAGGCCACCACCGCCCCATGGCCCTCAGCACCACATCTACAGGGCTTTGAGATCCCCCCAGGGATGGGGACTCCACCCCTGCCCTGGGCAGCCTGGGCCAGGCCCTGACAGCCCTTTGGGGCAGGAATTGTTCCCAATATCCAACCGAAACCTCCCCTGGGCACCTTGAGGCCATTTCCTTTAGTACTGTAACTTGAGACAAGAGGCCTTAGGTTATGCCCAGGGCTTCATGATGAGCATGGTCCAGCTACCAAACCTACCCTGAATTTCTATTGCCCTGGACAAAACACACCACCTTCCCACCCCCTAGACATAGATTTAAACACTTCTTTCCTCAAAAACTAGTATTGTGAGGAAGCAGTAAGAAAATCACCTATAAATGTAAATCATAGTTGGAGGCACTTGAACAGAAATTATTATTATTATTCCTTTTGACAAGGAACCTCTCAACAAGCCTTTCCTGCTTGGGAGCTTCTGAGAGTTGATGGAGTCCCTCTGACTGCACTGGGCTTGATTAGATTTTATCTGAGGACAATAATAACAAATCAACTGCACAGAGCAGCTGGCCATGACATGGGGATAGATTACATACCCAAGCTGCCTTCCTCCATCTCCAGGCTCAGCAACAGCCAGAGGAGTAAGTCAAGAAAAAGCTGGTAAAGGTGAAACTTTCTAGCCTGCAGAAGGCCAGCAGATTATTCCGTGAACTTCCTAAACCTACACAGCTGGAGGGACAAGGTTCAGCTTGCTTATGGAGATACCAATTTCATTTCAGGCATAGACTCCAACAGAAATAAAACAGTATTTAGAAAAAAATCTTCTCACAAAGAGACAATTCTTAAAATGTCTATTTCTTTATCAAAACCAGATCTTTTCTGCTCAGGAACAGTTCACCTGTGGATTATACATTTCCTTAGGGTACCCAAGATGATGTCCTGCTTCTTGTTACACCAAAAAGACAAATGGCTTCCCCAGCTCATCAGCAGAAGGTTTAACACCATACACACACACATTATAACAGAAATTCAGTTTATAATTTCAATTCCTCCTTCTTCACCTTCCCTATGGAAGATTTCTACCAAAATCTGTAAGAAGTTGTCTTAGTGCCTATCAATGCTAGTTCTTGGCTAGAAGGACTGGAACAGCTATGAAGTCCTTCCACGGCATCTTCCATGCTCATATTCTTCTGTAGGTATCCTCAGGATCTACCAATTTGCTTTTGAAGCTTGGTTTTGCTTTTCTTCAGTTGTTTTAACAGATTTCTCACCTTCCCAATACTTTTGCTGTTGGTGCTTAGAATCTGCACGTCTGTAAGAAGGGCTGAACAGAAATGGAAACTTTCCCCTTATTTCTGCACATGAACTACTCAGCCCTTCTGCTGCTATAAACCCTGGAACAGCAAGCACAGATAAATCCATGTCACTTAAAGGAATGCACTAAGGTGATGGATTCATACGTGTTAGGCAGGGCAGTTCTGTGAAACCACCACCCTCTCATCACCAGCCAGGACAGCAAAGGCCCCTGCAGGGACAGTCACAGAGATGAATATTCCCAGGTGCCCCCGTGCCTGTCTCTGTGCTGGTTGAACATTTCATCCTCCAGCCTGGGCTGTCAGAAGGGGTCACTCGGGCAGCTGGGATGTCACTTTGGTGCACGGCACTTCAAAGCACGATTCAAGTCACATTTGGCAAGAATGAGGATAAGAGGAAGAAATTTGCTTTCAACTGGCTGAAAAGATGCCTCAGGAGAGGCAGGACTGAACCCAAATGGCCAGGGCAGAACCAGCCAATCCATTCATTCATGCACTTTCATCAGCCCCATCCTAGGGCTGCACAAAGAAGGGCACATTTCTGCCAGGTTTTGCTACAACTTCAGAAATTACCCTCAGCCCAGCCCCCGTGCTTCCTTCACCAGAGCAGGAACCAGGGAAAGCTCCTTCCAGCAGGGAGCTCCCTGAATCACAGAACATGCTGAGTTGGAAGGGACCCCCCAGGATCATCGAGTCCAACCCCTGTCCCTGTGCAGGACACCCCAGGGTCACCCCATGTGCCTGAGAGCATCATCCAAGCACTGCCTGAGCTCAGGCAGGGTTGGTGCTGTGCCCACTGCCCTGGGGAGCTGTGCCAGTGCTCCACCACCCTCTGGGTGACAAACCTTCTCCTGAGATCCAACCTAAACCTGCTCTGATTCTTTGAAAACCTCCAACCCTTTACCAAACCTGATTGAAATAGACCCAGAAGTACCAGAAGTCACACACACACAGACACAATGAACCAGAAAGAGCAAGAGCATGATCCCATCAGCTTATTTTCTTTTAAGAACTGGGCTAAAAAGTAAAGAGTCAGAACTGTTCCCACTTCATGGACCAAATCCTTTACTATTTTGGGCAGGCACCAAAGCAGAAGTGTTGAACCACTGCCAAAAAAAGTCTCTTCTGATGCCTGCTCCAGCCTATCTATAAACAGCACTAATCCCCCATAAAAAAGCTTGATCTTTGGAGGGAATTCACTCCCTAGACAATTTTGCAAGCTCATGAGATGGTAATGAGCTGCATCAAGATGAGATGCTCAGTGTAGATCAGAGCTCTGAACACTCATGAGTTTCACTCATCTTTAAACCACATTCACCCAACAAGTACCTCAGAAATGAAGACAGGATTTTTTTTTCCAGAATCTCCTAGAAGATCTGAACTTTGGGACAAAAGGAGCATATTGCTCTTATACTGCAGGAACAGAAGGCGAAAAAGACACCACCTAGAGATGCTAAGATGTAAGCCACTCCTGCTGAAAAGGCCCCAGACATCGGAGCCCATGGGGGCTGACAACGAGTTGGTTTTCTTCAAGGTAATACAAAAATTCAATCTCTAACAGCAAAATTATTCCTTGACTGAGTACAGTTATAGTAAATACATTACTCTCTCCTTAAACCGGCGCTATATTTCATAAGGAGACAGTTTTCTAGGACAGAGAAAACCTTTGGTAAAATACAATATAATGTGATACACAGCCTTCAGTTATAAAGCACCCAGCCAAAGAGGCTCCCCAGGCAGCAGGCGTGTTGGAAAAGCATTTTGCTACATGTCAGCCTAGATGAAGGGAAACGTTAACCCTACCAACACAAACCTTAGCAGAGGAACTCTTTCATTAAGCTAGGGAAGAGTGCCTGAAATCCAAAGGCATTTCTGAGAAACAGGGGTCCTGCGCCTTAGCACTGGGGCTGGAGGAGAGAAAAGAACAGGAGGCAATCATTCGGGAAAGATTTCTGGAAAAGTGAGTTTTTAGTTGCATCCTTCCTCATTTGCTGCTGTCATCCTTCTGCATGGGTTAGCGCACGCACAGCTCAGATGAAAAGGCACATTCCTACAGGAAAGAGGAACACAAAGCCCTCCTCCAGGAGAAATAAGTAACACGGAAGCGATACTGAAAAATAACGGAAGCATAAAGAGAAAATTAAAGGAGATGTCTCTGAAAAGTACAGATCTCATCAAGCAAAGCACCATGGACCTTCCTGGCCCAAGCAGCTCTCCCAGGGACGTGTGCTCCTGGCCTCACTTCAGCCAGAGATGTGAAGGCTAACAAGAAACTTCTGACTCAGAGAAAAAATGCAAAACCAATGAGGTAAATGGCCTAATCCATGCAGTGTGTAACACTCGAGTAGTGCCTCTGCAGGACCTCAGTGAAGATGGAAAGAGCAATACAACAGACAGGGGTGTTTTATGAGAAACTGGAATAGATACCAAAGGGCAAAACGTCATAGGTAATGCTGGGAATTATGGAAAACTGCTGAAGTTTTTAGTGCTGTCCTGCTGACTGCTGCAAATACAGACTATTACAGGGAGGACTCATTAACGATAACGGTAATTGGCACCAATTTTCCTTTGCAGCTGGGGTGGAACCCGAGACCTGGGATTTTCTCTTTTCTCCCTGCAGCAGCTTTTACACACTTTTTACCCAGTCTCTGCTCAGACCTTTTGTTTATTAGACTAAATAACACAAGCCCCTTTGACTGCAGGTTACACACAACCATGTGCTGTTGAAGTGCTATGGAAATGGCTTAGGAAGTAGGAAATACTACTGGCTGTATCAGCTCCCTTTGCTCTTGGTGCCTCCCCAAAGCATCCTTCTATTCTTGGCAAAGGAAACCAAAACTAGTAGTAAAGGGAGTAGAAGATAAGGGGCGTGGGGAGGGGGCAAATCACAACAACACGAATTTTTAAGATGAGACTAGAGTCCAGCAGAAGAATCAGTGTACCCTAAACCCTATACAATTTTATCCAGCATACATGCCAGGGATGTTTTTCCCAGGGCTGACCCTTCTCAAAAGCCAGGATACCCCCAAAGTCAGATGCTGCAGCAGGCTCCTGACAAGCTCCCCTTGCACAAGGATCAATACTATCACCTTCCACTTGGACAGTATTTCTCCAGGGAGTTGTCTTTTAGCATATGGGAACATCTCCTTCAGCTGCAGGGATCCACAGAGCTGTTTGGTGTCCTTTGCCATGCAAATGATTTGTTGGTTTACTGCAGAGATAAACAGGAACATGATGACTGGCAAAAGGTGGTTTCAAGAAAATTTCAAACCTCTGGCTTCACGCTGAATGACAAATGAGAACTCAAAAAAAGCAGCAGATGAGTGCTGCTGGGCCCAGGCTTGGCAAACTGGGAGTTTAGCCAGACATAGGGAAACTGAAAATATACAGTATTTTACATGTAATCCAACATACTTCATCTCTTAAAAAAAAGCTCCTGTATATGTAAAATCATTTGAATAATTCTCATTAAAATGAATTTGTCCAACAGACCATTAAGATTTCACTTAAATAACTGTGACAGATGGGTCACACATTGTACACATTCCAGCAGCCCAGCCAGGGAACCACCAAAACAGGCTGCTCGAGACAGACACAGCTCCTCATTATTACACAGATTTCAGGATAGATTAAGATGAACATCTGCATCAAGAATGATTTAAGTACAGCTGCACTTACATCATTATGGGAAAAGTCAGACAACGACAAGGTTTCTTCCCACCTTGTTCTCTATGAAAAGGATGGGAAAAGAGAGCACAGCTAAACTGCATAGAGTTTGAAGTCTTGTTTGAAATGTTTTAACATAAACACACAATTATATACATATATATGTACATACATACATATATTCAGAATTGAAGTTTTCTTATCTATATGGAAATGGAAATTACCTTCGGAGCCAGATGAGCACCTGCTGCATGGAGAACACAGTCATCAGGAGAATTTCAAAGTCAGTCTCATCCTGTTCAGGCCATTACATTACCAGGTTCTGGTTGCAAATGGTAATTTCCAGATCAAGATTCACCTCAGGCACAAAATAACAGAAATCCTTCAACTGGCTGAGGCTGTTTAGTTCAGAGGAATGATTTAGTCGATTGGAAAATCTGGGACTAGTAAAAGAGCTCGGACATAGATCTTCCTGAAAGTCTGAAGATATTAGCCTCTATGATTCTGCTTCACATTCTTAAAATAACTTGTTGGAAAAAAAGGCAGATCTTCATAGGAGAACTGGTTTAGAATTAGAAAATCATAGGCCAGGCAAAGCTCTCTGCAGCTCAGAGAGTGCAGCAACAGGCAGTGCTTCGATGGGAGACTTACACATAGATGTTTTGTTCAGATACCAAAGACAAGACTGACGGTGATTTATATCCCAAGGAAAACACCGGACTTGTGCAAAGCATTCCTGGCAATTTAATCAGAGCAGTGCTCTTCCCAAGCTTGTACTGACCTAACCACACCTGGAGATGTCCTGCTGTTGGGAGCTCCCCCTTTCACAGAAGAAATTCCAACCAAGAGGCCAATCACTTATGATTGTTAAAATTCTTTTTCAGAATGACCAGTCACACTCTGCTGCCCTCAGGTCTATGATTTTGAAGGAATGGGGCTTCCCTGTGCTCTTCCCACCTTCACCTTGTGCCCCACTGCACACCGTGCTCAGCAGCTGGTGCCTGCACCCCAAAGCACCCAAGGGACTCCTGTGACCAGTATGCAGCTCATAGTGGTTTTTGGGATGAAATATGCTGTAACAAGCCACGTCATTACACCAGCAGGTGCAAGATACATGTGCTAATAAAAGATATGTATTTTGCAGGAAAGGCATTGATGTATTTGAGGCAGTTGCCAAGTAATGGAGTGACATATGCAGCACCAGCAGCTGACTCCCAGCTCCAGAAAACAGTCTTGAATCTGCGAGGGGGGATGGATGGATGGATGAAGTGCATTTGCAGAAAAGGCAAAGAAAAGAACATGTTGTAGCAATCTTACTTGCACATGATGACACAAATACAAATCTGTATCTCTGACTAACATACAGGACCATTGCATTCTGGAAATACCTGTGTTATTTACTGGAGAGAAAAGGGGGAAAAAGGCAAAAGTAGTAGATCACAATGTGTAACAAAAAAGAAAATCAGGGTCAAAATCATCACTAAAATAGTTTAGTGAGATGGCTGACTCCAGGCACACTGCATCCACATTCAGGTTGTTGAAGTGCTCCAGAGCTCACTTTATTAAGCCCTGCCTAAGGCTGGCTTTCAAGGATTCAGACGTACTGGGATGCAGGCACGACCATTTTGCCACCAACACACAGCAAAACATTTCCATGAAGCATTTAGAACGGCCTAAAGCAATCTTCCCACTGTTATTTTAGATTGGCATAAAGCATCGTGAAGAATTGCCATGCTCAGGTAGCAATCAGAAAGCAAAGAAGACTCTCAGGGGAGGGCAAAATTGATAGCAGAACACCCAACATGACCAGACACGAGTAATGAGACCTAACTGGAGAGAGAACAGGTGCTCAGCATAGCTGACCGTGTCCTCTCCAGCACAGCACCCTGGGAGCTTGATTCAGAGGCAACACAAGTGGATTGGTATGGCTTAAAACCACCGACCTGGGCAGACACTCTAGCATCAGCAATCTGTGTTCAATTTATTTCCCTCTTCACTGTTGGTCAGTAAAGTAGCTGCAGACAAAATGCTCCTCAGGCTTCTCCCTCTGCACCTTTTTTCCCCCTCTTAAGAGCAGAGCAGCAACAAGTGAGCAGGGATTGTTGCTCCACTAAGACGTAAACCTGGGAGTTACATGCTGAGGTTGGAGGACAAGAGGGGGACTCCAGGCACACAACTGCTACTGTGGATGCTCTGTGGGAGGTGAATGCTCTGTACAGCAACAACACATCACACTTCTCTCCACGTTGACAGCAGCAAGGTTAAAGAGCCACACTAAAATCTTTGTCCAGCAGCACATCTGCTATGAGTTAGCATACAGCTATCCCAAACCTGATGAAGGTTATTATTGCTTACCAGTGCAATAGAACATAAACCATGGCAGGGCTTCACTTGAAAAATCTGGTACTTCAAAGTAACTTCAAAGATCAATGTAGGGTGTGACACCATGCAGGAGACAGACAAGGTCCCTGGTCCATGCACCTCAGGGGTAGTGGCTCAGCAGTGTGTGCTAGCACTGCTCTGCTGGGCTTTGCTGGAGCACCCAAGCTATTCCCTTACACACCAACTGTCTCAGTGCCTACGGGACAGCTTGGGACACTGGAGCTTGAATGAGAAGGGTCAAAGGTAAAAGCAATCTTGCCTCTTTATGCTGGTCAGCCATGAGTCCATTTGGGTGACAAATAAAGCAATTGTCTGCAGCTTTATTTTTAGAAAGTAGTTTCAATTCAAGCAAGCACAAACTATCTTGCAATCCTATTTGAGCTGCCTGGAAATCAGTCTGGCAGGACACATGCCTACATGCAAGACCTGCTCAGAGATGGCAGGAGAAGCACAGATGGCAAGAACAGCTCTTTTGCCCAGAGAAGTTACGGATGTCCCGTCACTGGAGGTGTTCAAAGTCACATTGGATGGAGCTTTGAGCAATCTTTGGAACTAGATGATCTTTAAAGGTCCTTTTCAACTGAAACCATTCCATGATTCTGTGAATCTGCTCATTTATTTTGAGACCCAACCCAAGCATCAGAAAGCACAAAGGAAAATTAGGATACATTGTTCATTTTAACATCTTTAGTATAGGCAGCTTAAGAAGTTCCCAAAGTTCCCTCTTCTGCCCTCTAGCAGCAAAACATCACCCCTCTCATTTGTGTGGATGCAGGGATCCGTGGGGCCATTCTGCAAACTATCCAGCCCCATCTAGTCACTGTCAGAAACCCAGGGTCAGAGCAACCTTTTCTTTGACTCCACATTGCTCCTTTATGCTCCACTGTAAATTTTAACTCCTTTGGGTAACACAGTCCACTTCCACCCCCATCACAACCCTTTCGCATCCAGGCAGAGCTGCTGCTTGGACACACTACAGAGGAGCTGAGCTTCATTACACAGCCAAAGGTGGGCAAACAGGAATCTCTTAAATCCATCCCGACCACAGAGAAACTGTGACTAGAGTTCCACCCTCAGCAGGACGGGACTACCCCTGGGAATTGGAGTAGAGCCGAGCCACAGAACAAGTATGGAAACAGGAAGAGAACAGAACCCACAAAAACACAAGCTAGCATTTTCTTAATCTCCATTCAAAGGTTAAAAATAATATTTTGCACTTTTATTTTCACAAGAAATCTGTTATTTCCAGATCGTGTTTCTATAACAAGCTGTTAGTGTTTGTGGTTTCTTTTAATGCATGTTCTTGTTTTCCTTTCTGTAAAACATTTCCTCTCGCTATAGATTAGCCTCTTGGAAAGGGGAAAAAAAGATGCCATTTGGTAAGAAAGGAAATGAAGAAATACCACACTGCAGTGCAGACACCATAAGAACAAAGCTGGCTGCTCCATTTTGGGTTTTATGGTTACGTGATGGGTTACACCTTCAGCACACAAGCTGTGTCAGCCCCATGCACGGGGCATCTCCTCCCCAGAGCCACTGGGAGCCAAGGGTTGGGAAAGAGCAAAAAACTGGAGATGCTTATCAAACTGCTACACCAGTCACCCTATGAAACATTACAGAGGTTGACGATGCCAACCAAGGACCTTCCTCTTCTTTCCCTTGTTCTCACTCCTGAAGCCTGGGGAAAGGAAGCAAGCATGGGTGACATTTTTAACCCATGGCCCCAAGCAGAGCACCACGTCCCTGAGATAACATGCCAAAAAGCTGGGAATCAGTTGTCAAAATGTGGTGTGTGGGCCTGTACCCTGTTTTTCAGTGGGGCAATCAGGGTGCTTCCAAGTTTCTCTAAAGGGGCCCTTTGATCCATATATCCCTCCCTGGGCTACCCCTAAATCTGCTCATTAAGCTGTTCTTTAAAGACCAACATATCAGAGAAGGGGTGACCTTGCCCACAATGGGCTTTCACCAACGAAGAACAAGCATCTTGAAGCCAACATGCAATGATAACGTTAACATAGCTGCAGAAGGAGAAACTCAGAGTTAAAACGTGCCTCTTCAGCAAGTGCATACATGCTTCTTCCTGCTAATTGCGTTTTACTGAGCTGTGAACTTACTTTTTAACGTCAACAAAGTCTATTTTACAGGGTTTTGCTTAGTGCATTTAATTTCTTTTATAATGCCCATTCTGGCTGTGCTCAGATGCTGTTCTCACTCAGCAACTGAGCCAATTTGTTGTTGGTTTACTGGTGTGCATTCAGTGCTCTCAGACACACAGGACACCCCAGAGAGTGCTTTTGCTTTTCAAATTTCTTCCCATCTGTTTGCGGTTTGCAAATAGATCGTAGGGGTGACACACCATGCCTTGCAACATCTAAGGACAGAAATAAAGGTGCTAATTTGGTCATCAGAGAGAAATATTCTCCACTGTGATGCCTTTATTCTTGTACACATCTGCGTTCTCCAAACACACCCACTACTAATGGATCCAAGGTGGTTTATGTAATATATCTATTATTGTCATGAACATACGAGCACGGTAGATGCCTCTTAGATAAAAAGCTGGAATTGCTGTAGTATGTCAGTCTCTATATGGTGAAGTCTGAGCTTTGTTGAAGTTCAAGTACTTAGCTACCAAACCCCAGTTACTGAACTCGGTGAAACTGTACAAGTGCTTAAGTAAAGCATAAGCTTAAATGCTTCATCATGCTGGGGTCTCAAGAAAGGAGAACTGGAGCTCAACCTCCACCATCAATGCAGATCTGTGAATAGTTATGCTGTACAGCATCAGGAACAATTCCTAAGAGGCCACAGATCTGTGACTATTTAACTTTGTGTTTCTATAGAGAGCTTCTGATGATAGGCACTAAGTGCTTTAAAAACATAATTAATGCTCAAAGCACTCCTGAGAGGGACCTAAATATATGAGTCAGATTTTAAGCTACCTGAAGCAGGACTGTCCTTGGTCTATTTTGTAAGACACCTGGTACAATAGGATACAAAGCACGCCAGGGTCTCAGCCCCATTGTGTTTGGTGCTCCAAGAGAAAACAAACCTCCCTTCTTTTCTGAACGGCCAAACACAGAAAACAATTTGTCCAAGGTGACTTAGCCTGAAGAGATCAGTGTTCAGAGACAGAATCTGAGTTCTTATGAAATTAAAGAGCTTACTACCCCCAGGACAACCTGCCATGGCAGGGTGGTTTCCTCCAGAGGCCCTCTCTCTTGAGTGACCAGCACCAAATGATGGGTAACACCTAAGCACTGATCACACTTTGACCACCTCACTCCCAGAGCCAACCCTTGGGTTGCATGGCTGATTTTGACCAGCCCAGTAAGGCCAGCTTCAAACATTGCAATCAGTTTTTTGGAGAAGCAGGATGTTTGTAGTCTTTTTCTGAAAGCAATGCATGCCATTAAAATGATGGCGAGATGCCCCGGAGGTGGACAGGCTCTCAGCTGTGTGGCATCTCTGTGGGTCAGCCTCTGTAAGCCTCCTGCCCTGCAGAAGAGATTCCCACTCATCCCAGAGATGTGTCCTGGGACAGCACACGCTTGCCACATGGCCTTCTGCTTCCCAAATCAAAAATAAGAGGTCTTACAAAACACAGCCTTTGCCAAACCTCCTCTCTGGGAGGAACTGCCCTGTGTTTGCCATATGGTGCCACGACTTCTCAGGCAGACACAATCCTCATCTCCACGTTCTCTCCCAACCTTCTAGCACACACACTTTCTTCTGTCTTTCCATCCTACCTTCACCCTATTTCCATCCCTTACAGTTCCTGCTGATCATGGCAGTCTCTCTCTACACCACATCCCTTGAATGCTTCAGCCCTCACCCCCCATCAACCACCCCCTGTCCTCAGGACCACACACCCTGTGCCAAGTCATGGCTGGATCCTGCCCTAGAGGAGCCAAGATCAGGCCACAGACTCTCACCCAGATTCCCATGAAATAAATGAACTCACCCTTAAACCTGTGCTAGTGAGTAACCCTGTAGCTCCCCAGCACACAGGAATTGACTGTTCTATTTGTGTCAATACTTACAGTTAAAAGAAAATAAATAAATGCCTTGCCACTGCTTGGTCTAGACATGCAGGGAAAAAGACAAGTTGTTAAGGCTGTATTTTAATTAATCCCCAAATTCATCATTGTAAGCAATTTGGGAAGTATCTTGCAACCACTCCAACAGTGTGTTACATCTCCCACTCGCTCTTCCCCCTGTCTAGGGAGAAATGCAATTAACACTCACCTTGCAGAGCCTGCTCTCCACCCCTGAGCACATTAAAGGCCTTGAGGGGGAAAAAGATTGTTGTATGATACCCAGGGTCAACAACCTCATCCAGCAGCTCCTTGCCTTGCCAGGTCAAGTCTACCAGGGAATCAGATTCCCAGTGGAAACTGCAGCTACAGTGGACATGGAGCTGCCAAGTCCTGAGCCCCATCCCTTCACTGTTCAAAGCAGGTCTTGGAGATGCTGTGAAAGAGATGCCCTAAAAAGATGCTCTTTTCAGAAAAGGAGGCATTGCTTACAATCCCCAAAACGATTACAAATCCAGTGCTTACAGAAGAGAATGAAAACCAGACCTTACTGGGAGCTCGGAGTGGACAAAAGGAGCTGAGGACCTAAACCAGGGACACCTTCCTCTAGCAGGACAGGGTCACACTCTCCCTGACTCACATGAGGGCTAATGGGGACCATTTCTCTTTCCCCACTCTTTCCCCAAGACATCCTTCCAGGATCTGCTGCTTTTTTTTTCCCTGCCATGCCAAAGCCTCCCACACACCCTGAGTTTGCAGTTTCTCCTTGAGGAAATTCATTATTTATGAGCAAACCAGAGCTCCTGCTTCAGCTGTAGGTCAAGACTGAAAACAAAAGCATTATATTCACTTCTCCGTTTTTACTTATTAAGGATATACCACCTTTTGACAACACCCAAGAGCAACTTGGATCTACAATTCAAAGAGAATACGAAATGCTGAGCAGGAAGAAAGGAAAAGCAGGGAGAGCAGTGGGATGCTCTCCCAACTCACCTTTCGGGTTAAATTTTTAGTTTACGACACGTACTCTCAAAGTGGAATGTGGAAGACTGAAGTATTTCAAGCACTTGCTCTTCAGTGCTGCTTTTCCAGTTCTTCATCATGTCAGAAGTTCCCATCTCTGCTTCCATTCTGACCCCCCAGCACTGCTACAATAGCCATGCACTCACAGTCCTCCTTGCATCTCCACAGCCAAGTGGCTTTCCAGATCACATCCCTGGATCCCCATCCACAAACCTTACCTGTGCTTCATCCAAGCCTTCCTTTCCCTTTTCCTATGCTTTCTGTACCACTATCCACTCCTCATTTTAGGCATCTCACCCCTACACGTGTCTAAGGTCTTCAGAAACACCCTCCAATGACACCAACACATTAAAGCGCTTTCTTTCCATCAGAGAGGGGAATATTGATGTTCATGGCTATTGAAACACCTAATGGCTGACAGCATTCATCCCTCTTTTCCTCCAAACTGACCCCTCCAGCTCTGGAACCCTCAGTACAAGGAGGACATGGGCCTGTTGGAATGAGTCCACAGAAGAGCCACATAAATGATCAGAGACCTGGAACACCAGTGTCACGAGGAAAGGATGAGAGAGTTGGGGCAGTTCAGCCTGGAGAAGGCTCCGAGGAGACCTCATTGCTCCTTTCAATACCTAAAGGGGGCCTATAAGAAAGATGGGGACAGGGTTTTTAGCAGAGCCTGTTGTGATAGGACCAGGGGTGATGGTTTTAAACTGAAGGGGAGTAGATTTAGGTTAGACATAAGGCAGAAGTTTTTCACCATGAGGGTGGTAAAACACTGGCACAGGTTGCCCAGAGAGGTGGTGGATTTCCCATCCCTGGAGACATTCGAAGGCCAGGTTGGATGGGACCCTGAGCAACCTGGTCTGGTGAGGGATGTCCGTGCCCATGGCAGGGAAGTTAGACTAGGTGACCTTTAAGGTCCCTTTCAACTCAAGCTGTTCTGTGGTTCTGTGATTCTTCTCACTTGCATTTGCCATCCAGGTTTGCCAGCAGATAGGCCCAGCTACCAAATGACCATCTAAGCATAATGTCAGGCTGCTCGGGCTTTGTTCCTCTGGATACACCACTCTTACTCAGTTTTCAAACTGCTGATAGAACCATATTACCGTCAGAACTCCAGACTCCAAACTATCAAGCCAAACACATTCAGAGGCTGGTGCTCATCTGGCATCAATCCACAATCCAGTTATGCACTCGGGCTTGAAACAAAGACTGCTGGGCTTTGAAATCTGAAATTTGGAATTTACCTTCGTGACTCAGAGAGCTTCCCCTGGAAGAAACACAGAAGGGACCTGTGAACCTGACGCACTGCTGGCACCTTGCTGTGTTCCACATGAACTTAAAAGCAAGCCATTAGATTAACTTGTATGAGTAAAAGTGATGTGCCTCACAAACCGAGATCCTGACCCCTGGGTGGAAGGGCACGTGGCTTGCAACCTGCATGACAGCACCTGAAGGCACTGCAGCATTGGCTGTTACTCTCCATACCTTCCTCTGCAGGTTAAAACAAGTATCTGAACTACTGAACCCAAGTTGCTAATGGATTCATAGCAGTCTGACTTCACGGGAGCCCTTCATCTTATTTCAGTAAGCCTTAATACACATTCCTTCTTATCTAAAACCGAGCAATTTGCTGAGGGTCACTGCCACCTGGAGCTGAGTACATACTGCATCTCATTTCAGACACCAGAAAACTTTTCCCCGTGACACATCACCCCCATTACCTACTTCTACCTGTCGTCACTTCTTGAAGGTACAAACCTAATTTTGGTCCCAGGCAGATAAGCAGCAGTTTGAAGCAGGGTTTTCCCACGTGCATGCAGATGCTTAATGATCTACACTGGGGGAAGGAGAGGAGATGGAAAAATAATAAATATATTTGTGCTGCTCAAGGTTTCCGTTTCAAAGTGGGTTATGGAGCTAGCAACAAGGTAGTTTGAGGTACTAGAAAATATCTTGCTAAAAACCAACAAAAAATCCATTGTGAAAGATCAGATTCCCGAGAGGACACAGTTAGAAAGAGAGGATCACGTCCTTTAGGCCATGTACTTTGTCATACTATCAACACAGGCACTCTTGTAAGAAATGTGCTCATTTCAGCTAGACCAGCCTCAAAAAGATCAATCGTTCCTGGACCAAGCCTTTTGAAAGAAGGAAAGAAACAGGATGTACTCCACCACCCAAACCCCCCCACCACCACCCCAGTCCTCCTGCCTGCCAACACGTGCAGATTCCCTGCAAACCCGAGGAGAAAGCACCGTGCCCTGCTCAGTACCAGCCCACTGCCCAGCTCGGGAGGAACGTGGACACGAGAAGGTAATTTGAGTGAATAAAGGCAAAATGGACATTTTTGGCTACACTTTGATGTCCCAGCATGGCGACTCTTCTGCTATTATATACCCAAGAGCAGAGATAAAAGCCTCAGGGTGAGAATATCTGACAGAGAGAAGGACAATATACGCTCATGAGTTTTTCAAAAGGTCTCAGGGCAGATTGCTCGATTTTTTGCACAGATCAGAGAAATTGGTTAAGTCATTAGCTGAGAGATCTGTGAAGCAGTGTGTCATTTTATCATTTATTTGTACCAAGCTTACCTAATGAGATCTTGAGACATGACGGCGTTTCCTAAACACTACCTAGGTACAAATAACTAATGACAACCACAATAAATGCAATATATTTAAGGTGACTGCTAGACTCCAGGAAAAATACGTTCATCAGTACAAACTTATCACCCTCAGTACATGCCTCAGCAGGGATCTGACCCTGAACTGAGGGCTCTGTGTGATCGTGGCAAACATATAAAAGATGGTAACTACAAACTGCTGTGTTCAAGACCTGTAAACTGTATGGGATTTGATTATTGTGTTGGTGAGACTTCAGGGACCGAACAGAATTTTACCAAATACGCTTTTATATCTTTTGTAATGTCAAAACTCACATCTCCAGCCAACGCTGGCTGCCACTCCACTGACTTATTTTTAAAATCTCTCCTGTGGTTTATAAATTGAACATCCCTCCCCTCTCAAGGCTGGAGAGAAGAGCTGCATCTCATCCGGGACAGAAAAGCCCATCTCCTGACTACTACTGGGCTACACAGCATAGGAGGGGAGGGAAAGGCAAGCACACCACAAGGTACCAGTAGGGAACTTTTATTAGTGTCTGAGGAGCAACTCGTACCCATTTCTTGCTATCACAGAGAAGCTCACACAGCTTTCTGGGGTAAGTTGACCAGATTTTGTGTTTGTAATTACAATTTTCTCTTATTCTTCAACCTTAACATCTCTAGAGCCAACATTTCCAAGCATCACCTACCTCCTACCTTACAGGGAGCTCATAAGGCACAACACCACTCTGAAAGCCCTTAGAGGAACATTTTCCAGACACAGGGCTGTGTGTGGGCTGCATCAGTCGGGGGGCACAGCAGCCCCACAGGACCCTTGGTGGCCTTGTGGAGGGCAGATTGCACAGGAACACCTGACCACAAAGCAGCAGAGGAAATGCTTCCCATATGAACTCTGAAACAAATACAGGGCAATTGAAGACCTCATCACCTAATTCCCCAAATGTTACATGCCTATAATTGTCTGCAGAAAGTTACTTGTTCTTTATGTTAAACCCCCCCAAAACTCTGCTGTGTGGATTTCTGGCATTTATGAAAGCTGCCTTTGTGAATTCTGCATTGGTCAAATGAAATAATGAACAGCTGCAAATCATTACACATACACAAGGTCTAATCCTATGATATCCTAGACTTAGTAATCAAGTACTAAGTCCTATTTCCTACTATTGGTAACAGAAGAAAAGATTCTGGTAAAATTTTTCAGGTAATCTCAATTAATGGCCAGGAAAAAAAAAATTTAAAAATCAGTAATTTTTCTTCTCAGGTTTCACCCCATATCCAGACTAATGTAGTCACTGTTCCCCTGTCTAAAATAAGCACATCGTGTTTTCATTCACATGATTCACTATTATATTACATTTAAACAAAATCCATATGTTGGCACCAAATACCTCATGGCCCAAACTACCACCAATAGCTCTATAAAGCTAATTTTACCCTTCCAGCACACCGCTCTCTTAAGCATCTGCTTTGCAGAGCCACACTGGAGTAACAACACACAGCTGCAACACCCTATTGACCGAGAAGGAAGGGAAATAAATCCCTAATGACACTGCACCCAGGTTCAGGAAGAAAATCTGCTATTTAAGTGCAGTCAGATGAGCTGATACCAGGTTCCTGGAAGGGCCCAAAGCTCTTTAGCATACACAGAGGATCAGGATCAAAGATTAAAACTCTCTCAAAGTTCAATTAGCAGCAACAGCATCACACAGACACCAGCCCTGTGCCAACCCAAGGGCTCTCTGACACCATGGGCACCCCCACTGCACCCTCCCCATGCCCCCTGACCAGGCAATACCTAGGCTTAGTCCTACTGAGCTGATAAAACCAGTCATGTCAAAACCAACCCAAACACCAACACAAGGAGAAAAGGGAAGAACAGCAGCAGGATGGTAAATGAAGACAGATGAGTTTGTATTAGCATGCAGCTATTGAACTGCAGTGTTATCTAACGCATTAGAGCTGTCTGCAGCTGTCGGGGAAGGAAGACAGTCTAATCACCCCTTTCTTCCCTCCAGGGCTGTGCAGAGCTCACGTAACCTCTCCTGAATGCCACCCACCAGCCCGGGATCCTCAGGCTTCATTTAACCTCCCAGAATGCTGAGCAGCCTGAAGTCTTGCACCATAGGGGGCTGAGGTTATTTTTAATCCCCAATGGTGTGAGTTAAAGGTAGAGCAAGAATCACCCCCCCTGCACCAACCACAAGGCTAGAGGCAAGTAATCAGGGACTGTTCCCAGTCACGTCTGCACGTTGTGTTATTGCTACAGAAACAGAGATAACTTGGTTAAACCAGCTTCAGATCAGAGACTCACTAAGTCTGCTTATGCCTAAAAAATAGTCCACAGGTATGCATGTACAGAAATTAACTACAGAGTCTGGAGATTTTAAGTCCCAAAAGCCAAAGCTTTAGGAAGGTGTGGATGTCTGACCACAGCCACTCATGGAGACATCCCTGTTACCCAATGAACACCCAACTTATTCCCACCTAACGTGGCAGCAATCACACCCCTAAAGTCAAACCTGAGATATGCACTTTGGGTTCCCCAGCTGGTGCAGAGAGTGCCTGCAGGAATGGGGAGAGAAACACAAAGTCTCAGAGGCAACAGTGGGGTGTTGAAGGCAGCCAGATGGAGGGGCGAGCAGCAGAGATGGAAAGACAAGTGGAGGAGTCACAGATTTCTTGCATCCTTCTGTGAATCTGACTTGGGCTTGGCTATAAAACATTTTCAAGTGTGAAGACACTGAAAAATAAAGGATGTTCCTGAATCTTGGGGTGGCAGCCATCCAACTGCAGGAAGACAAGCTGCCTACAGCCTGCTGTTACAGGAGCAGCACCACCACTGCCTTGCCACTGCCATCCCTTGCAACACCAGAATGACCCCAGAGTGGAGAAATGACAGCACTGGGGTGGCAGGCGTTCGGTCCAGAACACATAACGACAGGATCAAAAGTAGGCAAAGGCAAGAATAGTGCTATTCATTTCTCTTTGCATTTAATTTTGGATTCTGCATCTTTTCCTGGACAAAGGGCAGGCAAGCACGCAGGGCTCGTGCTCAACGGCCAGGGTGGAGGCTGACAAGAGCACTCCAAGCAGGGGCCCAAGTGCCCTCCAGAGCTCATGGGCATTTTCCCTAGTTTTATGTTATCTCAACAACAAATTTAGTTGCAGACTTCTTGAATCTCAAGGCATGAACGTTTAAGAACTTGCAAAGCAAGTTTAAATCCAACACAGGTAACGGCTAGGGAAGAGCAGCCCTTGCTTTAGCACACACCCAGCTAACTGGTACTCCAGTGGAACCAGAATGACAATTAGCAGTTCCATAGGGGGACTTTCCCCCTGGAAAAAACTGCTGTTTTTTTAATATCTCCAGGTATTTGTGCCCCCCTTGAAAAATTAAGAGATCCAACTGGTGGGATGCTAGCATGCCAGCACAAACACTAAATGAAATACCACTAATATCAGAGTGCTGCCTTTCAAAGGCAGCAAGGCACGATTAAGATAAGAAAGGTGAAGAATGTGCAGAGATTAAAGAAAAGGCGCTGCAGAAGCGAGAAGCCAAGTTTGCTGGAGCAGATCCAAGCAGCATTACTACATCCCCAGTTATCTCCCATGTCATTGCCCCACCAGATTGCTGAAGCCCATCACAACCTGTTACACACCCCGGCCCCATTCACAGCACGAGCTGCACATTTCAGAACTGGGATAGGATGAGGAAATTTGTTGTCCTCGGAGCTCTTAACTCATTTCCAGTCGATCTTGTGTCAGTGCACGATGCTCACATGAGCCACAGCAAACTGCAGCAGCCCAAGTCCTTGAAGCAACAGATTTTCTTCGCCACTGATTCAGCACAAATGTGTTTGTTACCTTGAATGGAGCTCAGTGCAAACAGCAAAAAGCCCAGCCACGCTGAATCGTGTTGCATAGAAAATACACACACACGGAACCAGCTGGTGGCTATAGGGGTTGATAAAAAAAATTATCTGATGTCTCTCCTCTTACTAACCATTTCTCTTCCAGACTGAATGTTTCCAGCTGTGATATAGAAAGATATCAAAAAAGTTTTCCATTCTCTAGGAAAATGAGAGCTCATTTCAGGCATCTGACACACAATTTTCATACCCTGCAAGATTTTTCAGACAAGCACCTATAGCCAGGTGTTCAAGGGTTTTTAGACTCCAATTTTCACCAATTTCATTACATGTTAAATCACATTTGGAAATATAAATTATCTATGAGGATCTGAGCCAAATGACTTGCCTCAGGTCACAGGAGGCATCTGCAAAGAGGCAGAACCTCAATTTGTCCAGGAGCAAACTTAAGTCGTGATAATCCTTCCTCCTGGCACATCAGGGTCCCTGGGGGCACAAAAGGAGATGCCTCAGGCACCATCTGTGTCCCCATTCCCAGGGGGTCCAAGCTGCTCCTGCAGTGCCTGACCCTCACAGCTGTGGATGCCTTTACCACCCCAGTGGTGAGCAAAGGTAGGGATCTCCTCCCAGCACAGCATTTCCTCATCAGGGTGCAAAATCAGTGTCATTGCAAGAGCAGAGGCACAGCACCAGTGCTGCTTCTACTTGGCTCACCCAGCACCTCCCCAGTGCACAGTGGGACCATGCACCAAGTCACTTGTCCTAGGACATGGCACTGCAGGGACCTCAATGCAGATCTCACAGATCAAGGTCTGGGCTCCTAAGAGCTGGTACAACCCCCCTTTTTTTCCCCATGGAGTCCCACAAGCATGAAGGTAAGGTAACACCTTAATCCACACCACCCTACAACCTCAACAGCAGGTCTGAAAGTGCCTTCAGCTGATAAAACCCAGACAACTCTGATGCACAAAGCCCATCACACCCCACGCCGAGGAGAACACCAACACTGCTGGCAACGTCTGCTGAGCTCCAAGATGGACTCACAAAAAAGCTTCATGACACACCCTTGGTTTTCTAAGAAACATATGCATCCGAGAGAACAACTGCAAACACTCCAAATTAGCATTAAGTAGAGGTGAAGGGGCAGTTGGTGCTTTTGGCAACTTAACGGGCTTTTCCCTCTGCACACGAGCAGTCCAATTAACTTGTGGCTATTAACAAGCAAAGCTAACGATATGCCTAAGTGGATCTGGGTCTTAAAACACTTCTATAGGCCAATGAAACAAATAAATACTGCTGCCATTTGTACCTAGAAAAAGACATCCACTCCCTTCAGTAAGGATGGACAATTTTGTCATGGGAGAACACAAACAGTCCCAGCTTTGCTGAATGCTCCTACCAAATTTACCTGGACACATGGCACTGTTTGGCACTGAAGGAAACTACGTGTGCTTAGCATCCCTGCAAATCAAGCCAAGTACCTCACTGCTGGCATGAAAATACCTGCAGCTTTGTGATGGATGGTGTCACAGGAACTTCTAGGCTGGAAATAGATCATCCACTTAATGCACACACCAAAGAGATGTTTGCTATAGGGGTTTAATAGCACCCTTGATAATAATACTTATAATGGATTTTTAAAATGAATTTAAGTCTGAGGTAAGGTACTGCACTGATGCTCCCGGAAACTTAAATCCTGCCAAGTACTGTCCCAGGAGCAATTTTCAGTGTGGAAGAGAGCACTTTAAGGAGGGCTGTGTAATTCACCAAGGGGGGAGCAAAGCAAAGGCACAGTGGCTGGTACAGCTACTCCCAACTCACACACAAAATGCTCACTTGTGTGGAAGTGCTTCATTGCATCCACACCGTTTGCTGCTCCTGGTCAGAGGAAGGGAAGAGAAACCCAGGAGCATAAGTAAGCCTCAGAGGCACTGGTAAAATCTTGAAGGTTTGTAGTCTACAAGGAGTCAAGGCTTTCACGTGGGCTACAGCACACTCTTGCCAAGGCCACACTAAGGCTGTGTGCAACCCAAAACAACACCCTTGATCCTCTCTCCCTGTTTCTCCCCTCTAGCTTGGCTAAAACCACATTTCCCAGCACCCTGAGCTTCTGTCCCATCAGTCCTGATGGATCCCATACGTTCAGTGGACTTCCATCAGGACACAGGAGTCAGTGCACAGAGACCCTCTACAGGACCAGAGCCAGAAACACCAGTCCAGAAACTATTAGTGTCTACCTGCTTGTGCTTCATTTTGAAAACACAAGTTATTTCTATTGCATGCAACACAGCATCTTTCTCTAGACTTCAACTGAAAAACAAAAACAAAACAAAAAGCCAAAAGAGCCCCAAAAACTCCACCTGTATGTTCAAGGGAACACATACACCTTGTTGTACAAAAGCCATCAAGCACTTGCTTAGCCTCAAACACACAGGTAAGAGCCAGGATTAACACCAAACACAAACAAACAAGCAAGCAAAAAACCTCAATAATACTTGAACAGGAAGGACAGCAAATGAAAAAGTGTGGCCTTTAACAAGATACCACAGATAAGATGGGAAAGGCACACAAAATAAAGGCACCCACTGCAGTGACCGCTGCTTGAAAACTGCTTTTTTGCTTCAGTGTCCTGTATAAACCACAGTATCTCTGTCACACAGCCACAGGTGCAATGTGGTGCAACAGCAGATATGAATATGCTTAAGTATTTCAGGGCAGAAGTCTAAAGAATATGGGCTGCCTTAGGTACGTCCTGTCATTCAGCTTCAAGACACAGAAGAGACCTAACAACTCATGACTGGTATAGCTGGACTTACCAAACCTTTTTCTCCTCTCTCACAGATTAATGTCACAGAAGATTCAGGCCATCATGAGTTATCCCCTGGCTTCTGCAGGAGCTGTGTCCTTAGAAGGCCGTCAGCATTTCTGTTAAAATCTCTATCTTCAAATTGAAAAAAATGAATTTGCTCCGAGGTGAAACTCGACATAGAAGCTTCTGCCTTGGAGCAGCTGTTTTAGAAAATGTATTAAAGATCCTCTTGTGGTAGAAAAGAGCAATAGAAGAAAATATCCAAGACTATTATTATTATTACTACTACTACTACAGCAGCTTATGGTCTTGGTACAGTAAAATGGCCTTGCTTTCTGGGAGAAAAAAGCATGCCTCAGGCACAGAGGCCAAGACTTTTAGTGCTGGACACCTAAAGCCAGGCTCTTCAAGCTATGTCTTGAGATGAAAGAAGAGATTTCCAGAGACGTGTATGAAAGTTAAACGCTTTGATTTTTCCAAAGGTTGCCGGAATTGCCATCCTGCAGAAACTTACCTATCTTTTCACCTTAACACACTGCTGAGCAGCTCTACTGATGAACTTAATTTAAGCACACACAGCTAACCTTAACTTCTGTACAAGCCTAAGTCTTACTGATTTCTGACCAAATTTGGCCTTCAGTCCACATCGATTCTTTTGAAAACGCAGCTTTTGATCCCTCTTTACATCATCTGATGCCATGCCCTTGAAAATCTCCCTACACAGAAAGCAGGGTTCAGAAGTGGTTGCTTTGGAAAATGGATCTAAAAGACTGACACCGTTCCCGCTCTAGCAGGAGTTACCTTACTCCTTATCAGCTGCACTTTCAAGATCTTTGGGGTTTTTTTAATAGGAATGTAAGTGAAGATTAAAAGGTAAATTGTGAAAAAGGACCAGGCAACGTGGAGATGTGAGACAAGATAAGGAGGTGAAAGTGATTTTTCTCTTGCAATGACTTTAATATAAATATTTTGTTTATGTTAATGTAATTATGTTAATGTAAACAGTGCAACATTAGCACTAACAACAGCACAACAAATCAGGAGGTGCGACGTGCCAGGTGCCCCAACACTGCTACCCCGTGGAGCCTCTGCTGCTGCTGAGGGCAGTGAGAGCTGCACGGGGCAATGCACTCGTGTACAGATCAACCCTGCAGGTACAGAGTCCAGAATGAACCCTGGGCATGCAACACATGGTCTGTCTGTGCCCATACACCAGCCATTATCTGAACATCAGAGAATTTAAATTCTGAGTCCAACAACTTAATCCAGCGACAGCTCCACCTGGAAAACCAGTGATACACAAGCTCTGCTCTGTCCATAAATTTTCCTCCTCAAGCCTTAAACAATTTAAACTTGTTCACATTGTTTCTTACTCCAAAATTTCACCCAAAATTCAGCTCCAGAGAGGAGTTCACATCCCCTCACAGTGCTTTCCTTACACAAGGTCCCCCCTCCCATCAGGAGGCTGCTGGCACAAACCCCTGGTTGGAGACCTGGAGAGCTCTCCGGGGGGAGATGGCCATAAGACAAAAGCTGAGAGGGTTCACAGGGTAGGGAGGAGGTGGGGGAAAGATGCCTGTGGCTGAAACATCGAAAACAGTGTTTGCCTGGCAAGCCAGGAATCAAAGGGTACATATTTAATGGCATAACTATCATCCAGCACAGCTTCTCCTGTGGGCTGAAAAATCCTCCCCTGCTTCACAGGATAAAGATGTGAGGCCATTAAATGGAGAAGAAGGGCAGAGGGAGCTGTGGAAGCTCTTGGGAAAAGTTAGTATGCAAGCTAATATGAACAGATTAAGCCTTTCAGCAGCTACTCTGCCTGTCTGTCCCAATGCACACACCGTAACCGAAAGCTGAACATGAAAGCTGCCAGACTGACAGTAACCGCTCGCCGCCTCCTCTCCTTCCCAACAAGGCAGGCAGGCAGGTCAAATGCTCTGCTTCACTAACATGGGTGATGAGCAGACTTCCCTCCTGAAAATAAAGATAAAAACAATTCCTAAATGCCCCAAAGTGTCCTAGGCATTTAGTATAATGACAGTCGAGGTTCAGCTGCTGGCAGAGGCTGATATAAATCAGGACCGAGACTCATCCATGGGATTGCTGGCTCATCTAACTACCACACCTGCCTATAACATCTTGCTTAACCACTATCATTAACCATCACCCTTTGTGCAGCTCTGCATTCATTCAGGAGTTTTCAAATGGGAGAGAAATACATTGATCTCCAGGATTTACAATTCCAGCACAACATGTGGCTGGGTGTATTGGGTGAAGGGAGCCTGCACACATACACACAGACTGAGCCCCTGTGAGCTACCCTGATGAAAGACATCCATTTCTTTGGGAGGTTTGCTCAGTTACAGACCACACAAAGCTGTTTCTGTGCATTATTTAAAGCGGGCTTCAAGCCTCCAGCACCATCAGTTTGCCCTGATGGAGAGGTCCTATCCGGTGTCACAAAATGAGGTTTATTAAACCATTCTGCAGAACTCAGGAGAGCCATGTCCCCTTCTCGGTTCAAAACCCAGACAGAAAGGCTCCCACTCACAGCCATGCACTGCAGGTTTCCAGGCACAGTGGTTTCAACCACAGGCTTATTACATTTCTCTACAAACAGTACTATAGCACCACAGTTAAGTCCTGTGGTTGTATTTCTAAAGCAGACTATTAATTTTACTATAAAACATGCATCTAAAACCATTAGACTGTGACGAAAAGTCTAAACCAAAGAACCTACTGACCATTTTTCACAAACTTAAGCCTGTAACAAGAAAAGAAAAGAAAACAAAGACACAAAACAGTGAAGTGAAAGCCTCCCAGAGACCTCCTTGTGCACTACTGCTCACTACACTGGGACCTTTGCAGATCTATCCTAGAGAAAAATAAACCGTCTCTTTCTCAAAATGGAAGTCACCCACCTTCTCCTAATGGCCAAATTCTCCATGGGACACTGAAAAGACTTTCTCTTGAGTTTATGTTAAAGGACAAGGAAGTATGGTGCTACTGCTTTTGAGGGCAAGTTGTTCAGAGCCTGGATGGATGGAAAGATGGAAAGATGGAAAGATGGAAAGATGGAAAGATGGAAAGATGGAAAGATGGAAAGATGGAAAGATGGAAAGATGGATAGATGGATAGATGGATAGATGGATAGATGGATAGATGGATAGATGGATAGATGGAAAGATGGAAAGATGGAAAGATGGAAAGATGGAAAGATGGAGTTTCAATGCATTCTACAAAAAAAATCTAACTATGCAAATCCAGGTTTTCTGCTTTTCCATGTCTGTAGCAAACTTTGCAGAAGTCTGACATTCATGAACTACAAAATAGAAATCACCAAAAGGACAATAAATTTCAATGCCCAGGCAATTCAGATATTATTAATGATTATGTGTACATAATTGCTAGTCAGGCCCAGAAATGCCACCCCACCCACGCAGCAGCCCTGGACCCACCACCACGTAGGTGCACCGGCCTCCATACAGCAGACATCTCCCCATCTACTCACACGTTAGTCATTGCAGTATATTATATTGTCTGGTACCCAAAAAAATCCACATTTGAGCAGAAGGTTAAAAGAGGGATGGGTGGGAAACTAACTGGGACATAGTTATTGACCTGGTACTTCTGCCAGCATAGACCCAATAAATAATGTTGAAAAAAATCTGCAGACATAATGGCATTGCAATGCAAGGGGGATATAAAATGTTAAAATGCTGCACAGTGTCAATGAAAAGCCTCAACACAACAATAACCCTGCTACAGAGTGCACTGAGAAGAACAAAGCACAACATGTGGGTATGACAATCCTGAAAATGCTCTTTCCAGAGCCAGTTGCAAGTGGCTGCTGTGCTGCTAAAAGCCCTGCAAGAGCTTTTTCTCCCCAGAAATACAGAGGACAACTGAAGACGTTTTAAATGGGCTTTCACTCAACAGCAGCAAAACAGGGGTTCAAGTACAGAGAACAGCAGCTGGAGGATAAGCAAGTCAGTTGTTTTCAACAGGTAAAGGCAGAGAAGGTCAAGGATGAAATGGCAGCACAAAAATATGAAGAGCATCACATGGCACACAGAAAGCAAACCAACCTCCAGAAGAACACAGAGACAGACACACTTGCCATGTTTTTAAGATAGAGGAGTCTTAAGAGTCTCGCAACCCTGTAGAATAGTCCCCTGTAAGAGATCAGGTGCTGGGAGGATCTACGTTAAACTGTTTCCAGAGCCTGCTGGAAGCCCCCAAACAAATGCTTTAAAAAGCTGTTTTCTCAACAGAAAAATATACACAACTGTGATTTAAAATTCAGAAAGACCTTAAAAGAACTGTCAGGTACCCTTGCAATGGGTCTCACGTGAATAGCTGTGTTCTGCAATCACTCAAGAAGCTCTTACAGCTCGTCTCAAATGCACGGCAAAGCGAAGACAGGGCCACATCAGTGCCACAACAACAACAAAAAAATAATTTTCTCCCTCCTCCCTAACTTCGATTTATCTGCTCCTGGCAGAGACTCACTGAGGGTGACAATGAAGGAGCTGATGGCACGGAACACCAGCATTTTTCCCCACACATGACAAATGCACCAAGAAACCAGCACGAAAACAGCAGGTGAGGTGTTTGCAGGACTGCAAGAGGTCAGCCATACCCATATCATTCGTACCCAACGTTTTGATGGGGAAAAGCACCTTTTAGAGGATTTCTAATACATCATAGCAGTGCAGCAGTTAGACCTGCTCAGTCTCCACCCTGCATCCAATGTAGCACAGCAAGGAAAACCCCCGGGGACCACGGCTGGAGGGATGCAGGGGAGGTGTGATGGCAGCTGGAGGGCTGAAAGAGCAGCCAGAGCAGGAGGCAACGCAGCCACTGCCACTGCCAGATGTGATCCCTCACACTACCTTGAACCAGGGGAGCAGGTGAAACAGATCTGAAGCACACCAAGGGTTAATATTACCTATCTGTCACACAGGAAGCCTGAAGAGGGAAAAGGGTTCATCTCAAATACTACAGGACTCACAAAAGCAAAGAGAAGTACAGTTTGTGTCGAACTGATAACCCATCCAGCCTTGGCTAAAAAGATGATGTAGTTTTTGCGAGTTCCAGGCACTCTCCCAGGAACACTGATGCAGCTTCTTGGTATGAATCCAAGAGAGTTATCTCTCAGTCATTCTGTCTCATTGTTAAAGATAGAAAGAAAAATGTTCTTTGTGAGTAATTCCAAATTGTTCTCCAACTAAATTATCTGCAAAGATCTTACAGAGATTCACAGTGAACTACAGAATCTCCTTTTCCAGAAAGGGAGGTGAGGTTATTTTAGAAAATACATGTAGTCCTACATTTTTAGCCTCAGGAACCTACCTTACAAGAAATTGTAGAATCCTGTTTCTGCCACTTTCCAGCATAAAAAGTAAATGCCTTTTGACTGATCTATATACCAGAGCACAGAAATGACCACTAAACCATTTTGCACTCTTTTTCTGATGAGAACCTTGTTTCCTACAGTTGTTACTGAGCTTGGGTTTTTTTCCCCTAAAATTTCTTAAATCTGGCATTTAAAACTTTGAAGCATTCACTAGATGTCCTCTGCATTTTTCACCCACCTGAACTCCCATCCATTAGTTTAGTTTTAGTAACCATCTTCCTTCCCATGCTCCCTCCCATTCTGCAGTGCCAAACACACATGGCACAAGTTGCAAGCTCACCACCTGCAGTACTTCTTGTTTTCCTCAAAGTCCTATAACCTCTCTTGGGCAACAGAGAGGTGCAGTGGATTAAAATCTGGAAAGCAGCAATAGTAGTGATGGAAACTGGGTCTGGGTAAAGCAATGTACCAGCATCTTATGCACTCATAGGTTCAAGCCAGCAAGCACTGTGATGGGAGGTGATGCCTTCATGAGCCCTTTGGCAGCAATGGTTGATTTTCCATATGCAGCTTGGACACTGGTCATAAAACCAGCACGAGCCACTGAGCCAGCAGCTTCTCACCCTTGCCCAAACACTGCTCTGAGCCACAAACTGTCTGCCAGGGAAGCACATGTTCTCCTGTGGGAGATAATGGAGGAGGATCGGGGGCCAGAGGCAGGACAGCTGTGTGTCAGTATGCAGATTTAACCTCACCCTTAGGCTTCATCCACACATGGCAATAAAAAGCAGGAAACTGCACAACTTTCCAAGACTCACTTGGGCATTAATTCCACATAACACCTGCCAGCTTCAGTTCCCCCAGCTCAGCTGTCTGGGGAAAGGAGGAAGGTGGGACATCTATAAAAGGAAGTTTTATAGAAGGGCTTTAATATATAAGGGTTGTGGACTCTGAAGGAACAAGAGGCTTCCTCCCAAGCCAGCAAGTACCCGCCCTTGACTACAAGTTTCAAAGGAAACAGTCTCCTCACATGCACGCAGTGTGCTTTCCACATTTGGCATGGACACCTCCCTTCATAATGATCATTTGAGGTTTATCAGTGCACCAGGAAAAAATTTAAGCCAAACCCGGGGAACATGGTTTACCAGAGAAAGAACCAGGAGTTATGTTGGATACTTCAGAGATTTTTCTGGCTGCATCTGAGCTGAATGTTTTACAGCACTGGCTGTGTGTGCACACGGAGCAGAGATTTCTCATTTCATACATCATTTACTCCTGCAGTGATTCCACAAAGTCACAACAATGTCCTTAATACACAGAAGAGGAGAAATCCATTCTTCTCATGATAATGGTTAAGGCTGAAGATATTGAGCACAGATTTCTCTGCACAGCAATACCACTTGCTACGGGATAATCGTGTGTCCTTAATAGAGAAATAGAAGGCAAACACAGGAAAGCATCAACTCCTCCCAATCAGAGAATAATGGTTACAACTGGAGGTTTCCCACAGCTCTTAACAAGTTATTTGTGTGCAAAGCTCCAGCCCTAAGTGGATGGTAACTTTCCCTGGAAGCCATCGACACATTTTTTAGAAGAACAGGTGCCCGTGGGTGGTCAATAGATGGTATCATGAAGCATCAGGCTCTTGTACATAACTTGAGGTACCAACATCAGTTAAACCTACCAAAAGAATTATGATACTTGTTGGCAAGGTCAGCTTCAGCCTAAGCGTCCTCCTGTCTGGATACAGATGTCTTCTACCATACCTCTGCCATCACACTGCTCTTCTCCCTCCTTCCCAGCATCCCTAGTGACAGTTACAGCTCCCAAATACTGCAGGACAGGTAACCTTGTCCATTTGCTAAGGTTAAAGCCCTATTGCAGAGTCATGCTAAAGCACTGCTCCAACAATCATTGCAAAAAAGGGGAGAAGTATTAAAAAAAATAAATTTTAAAAAAGAGAACAAGAGAACCAGGGAGGAAAAGGAAGAAGGCGTGAAGAGTGAAAAAAAGAGATTTAAAGTGTAACACTGTTAGACAAGGTTGCCTAAGTGTTGATCATTAAAGCTGCCACAGTGGGTCACATGTGTGGTCCAAATAAGACTGTGACAGACCTCTCAAGGAAAAGCAGAAAAAAAGGGCAAGCACAGCATGACACAGCACCCCTAGCAAGTGACTGCAGTGAGCCAGGAGGGCTCAGGAAGGTGTAAAACCTCAATTAAAGCCACCCACTGAAATTTAACACAGGCCAAGAAAACTTCTGTTGTCCAATCGATCCCTGACATCTGCCTGGGAATAAAATCTTATGGGGAATAAAAAGCTTATGGGGAATTTTATAGCCTAGAAGGCAGAGCTACCATCAGAATGAACTGGTTACTCCGGTTGCAAGTCTCACTAGAGATATCCTGGTCAGAGCTGGCAGGGCCATGGCTAAGCAAATTATTTCAGGGGGGTGGTAAAGGAAGTTCACTGATTCACATTAGAAGTTTGTTTCCATCTTCCAGAAGTCATCAGAATTTTCCTTGGGGGGTGAGGGAAGAAAGAACACAAAATTTAATCAGATGCTTAACGTTCCATCTCAAATCTCTTTGTAAAAGCCTGGCAAAGGAAGCTGGCTCAGACAAGGACAGAAGTACACTTAAAGATCTTGGCCAAAGAGAAGGGACTGGCAGTAGGACAGAGCACGTAAAGTGAAAAACTAAATGAAGGGCTCAAGGAAGAATTTATTAAAAACCTATTACTATGAGATTTTTCATGATTCTGTTTTCTTTCCCAAAACATCGATTTACTACAGATTAGCAAAGATGGGAAAGGACATACTGGAACACAAACTAATATATGTATCTTTTGTCATTTACACAAGATGACTCTGGCTGGTATCCTGAGGGCCAAGAACCAGAGCCAGCTAAACTCTGTGCTGTCTGCAAACAAACAAGTCCCACATTATCTCCACAAAAATCCTGTGTCCTGGCCTATGCACGCTCTACCTAAACATGCTCTTGAACCAGCAATGTGTCTCGGAGCTTTTTTAACCCTCATAAATGATCAGAAAACATTTGATGCTAAAGAGCAGATCAACTATCCCAAGCCAGTGTGTAGTGCTCTCAGGCGTCTCTGACTTTCTGTCCTGGACCTGCTTTCCTGAGCCAAGGTAGCAGCCAACAACAGTTGGTTTGGGGGTCTTCCTGGTGGCTACGCAGGAAGGCAACCCCTATGCCCAGGTGCTCCATCTGTTGTAATCAGAATGCAAATATTCCAAAACATTTTAGGGCAAAATCTCTCATGTGTGCTACAAACGAGCATCCCTCAGTCGAGCTCCTAGAAACAGCTCCTGGTACCTTTTAAAATGCAACTCTTTTGCATACACACTTGTTCTTCCCATGCATCCAACTGGATCCAAGAACTGAGCCTCCAATATCCCTTCCTTTGTACCAGTCCTGTCCAGTTCCTAAGATCACACAAAAGGGAAACAACCAGGGGCTCAGGCAGCCCAAGCGTGAGCCACCGACCCAACGCAAGCAGCATGGTGAGGAGCACGAGCACGCAAAGCCCCTCCAACAGACCAGCACGCTGCAGAGGCTTGGAACAAGCACCCACACAGGCTTGGTGCTAAACACTGCCATTCACAGGGCTTCCAACAAATGCTCATTACAAATTCAAGGCTGCAGCTGACCCCTATTAGAAAGTATTTTATTAAATTAAAACATCAATCCCAGAAATAGATGTTTGCTTAACGGACGCAAACGATTTGGGGACCTCATGCTGCAAGCCATAAAATAAAATTAAACTGTGGCAAAGCCGAAGAAATTAAGCCATAAAGAGAAAGCAGTGGGAGGAACACAGAGACCTCTTGCCAAAGGGAAAGTGCTTATCCCAGGCTTGGTGCAGACCGAAAGCTCTCAGGTATGCCACATCCAGACAGAAAAACAAACAGCAAGTGAAAGCAATTATCAAGCCATACTTGGACAACAAGTACTAAGGCTATTTGAAAATATAAACACCCTGAATTTACAGGCCTTAGGTGTAGATTCTCTTTCTGACAGTTTTCTACATTTGCTTCTGTACACAACTGGCTACATCATTTATCAATATGAATTTTTGTGGGGTTTCTTGTGTTGTTTTTTTTTCAAGCAGGGAAATTGCATTCGTTCCAGGCTGTTCAACTGAGTGTCAAATCCTGTCTCCACTGCACCGTCACCATTGTATTCCCTCTGTGAGATGCTGTGCTGCTGCATGCTTGTCCACAGGGGCTGGAAAATAAAAAAAAAAGCAAGCAAAACAAACCAAAACCCCACCAAAGCCCAAAAAAAGAACCAGCCAAACAACCAAAAAAACCCTGCACAACACACTTCTCCACTTTGCCTGCAAACCCAGAGAGGGATTTGGACACTGCTGCATGCCAGGTGTTACACCTCCTTTCTACTGTGAGATCTACATGTTGCAGCACTCAGCTTCTTACCTTTGAGGAAGGCTCAACTGCAATGAGCTACTGGGAGTATTTGTCCCTCTACTTGCATGCCTGAAGAGGAGGCAGTGAATTGATATCATCCCCTCCTCTTGCTTCAAAATCTGCTGGAAACACCAGTCCCAGCATCTCTTTGGAAAGCCACCTGAGCCAGGTCCCATGTGCAGCTGCACAAAGTGCAGTTCAGATGGTTTTAAGGACCATGGATACAAGGACATGATGGTTTTAAGGGAATGATACAAGAACTTATTTTCAAAACCCAAACCTGCTCCCTTCTCTTGGATGTTCTTTCCAATCCTGGTTTATTGCAGATAGCAGCCCTTAAAACCAGTCTCCTCTCTCTTCCAGAGGTAGGGATGATACACCCTGTTCAGCAGTCCCAGCACAGCTCTAGTTCATATGATGCAGCCTTGCTCAGAGGCATCCCAGCAGCTGCTCTGTTGAAGTGGTTGCACTCATCCTTTCTGCACACCCAGATAAGGTCATTTGGTGTTTACTTATCCATTCCGTGGCTCCAGAAAGCTGCTGTCTCCTCAGCATATACACAAGGACAGTGATAGGTGTTCTCACAGGCAGGCAGAGGTTAGAGGCAGCAGCACTGTGCTCTCACTGCCCTTGAGCACAAGGAAACACAGGAGCTTCACAGGAACAAAAGGGAAGAACTGATAAGGCTCAGTGATGCAGAACCTCCACGTGTCACAGCACAAGTTGTCAGTCTACGTGTTATCAGAAAAAACAACCAGTTCACTAATTTTCTCAAGAAAACAGAATTTTCCAGGGCTTTTACAGGGTCTGACATTACTGAAGCTCCACTCCTACAACAGAAGCAGTGGCTGCTCTGCCAACAAACGCAGGACACGCTCCGTTTGCGCACAAGGGCCCATCTGTTCCATCCCTCACAACTGGATCCAAGAACTCCACTGTTTTTATTGTATTGCCATACCCACAGGAATGTCTTTATCCTATGCCATGGACAAGCATACCTCAAAAAGGACACTGCCATCATCATTACTCAACTATTTTCTGCGCTTTCCCTCCCTGGAACTGAACTCTGCCAGCCACCAAACACTGAGGACAGAAACTCTGGGGCATTTATCATCAGGCTTCAGCCTGGTTTGTCCACTGCCATCCACATGGAGCAACTGATAAGGGAAGCACTGTAGGTTTCAAAGCATAAAGCTTAATCCTCGTATTTTATAACCTCACCACAGAGCAGAATAACTAAATTAAAAGATGGTGAGAAGCAGAGCCTGCTGACCCAAAGCAAGCATTATGACGTGGGGAGCCTTACTCTTCATCTAGTTGTGTATCTAGGATTAAATCACATCCCTAGGAGACATCTCACCAATGCCTCAGCTTTCAGCTTTGATATGAAACCAACCCACAGTGTCCCATAACACCCCCGCTACCTTTGATTTCAGATTAATGTTCTGGGCACTGGGAGAGATGGACACTGCTGCTTTAGGACCCCAAAGACTTTGAAAATGACTTGCCAGCCATCCAAGGCTGTTATCCATAACAAACTGCCTTCAGCTAAAGGCAAGAAGCTACAATACTAAAATCCAATATTTAATCTACCAGTTATTTGAAGACAGATATATAACAAACAATAAAACAGCTTTGATTTTGGATTCCCTTCTTGGGTATCCTCCAGTTTGTACCAATCCCCAAGTCTTGTTTTTCAGGCCAGCCTTTCCCAGAGTTAATCCTGACATAAGCCAGTCACTTCCTACCCCTCCCTTCTCAACAGGCTCTCATGAGTGTAAAACATCCCATTTTGGCAACTGCTTTTATTTGGGCAATATCCTGCCTTTCACAACCTCTCCTTTATGTCAATGCCAGTGAACCTGAGGCGCTTTTTGGACTCTTTGTGTAGACACTGCTGGTATAAGGATCTTTTGACTGCACCAGGGTGCATTGCTTCTGAACACACAGCCACTGCAGAGCTACCCTGTGGTGTTGCTGGGTGGCTGGACTTACCCCTTTCTCCACTAGATTTTCCTGATGGCTCTGGTAGTACTCTGAGGTTAAGATCAGATTCGTGAGCAGACAAAAGCCACAGCCTGTGACCAGCACATGTTATCTCTGCATTCTCAACCATTAATCCTGCAGCAGCTTAGGCTAGGACTGGTTCATGCCCCATGGAGACAAAGCAAACAAAGTGGCCCAGGGCAACAACCTGCACCAGAACACAAACACCTGGAGGCTGTAAATCATTTGGGTTTAAAGTAGACCCATTTGGCTGGTAGCACAGACACCAGCACCAGCACTACAGGGAGATGCTGAATTCAAATACTCTCCTCTTAGCTTACACCCCTCTCCAGATAGCCACACAGGGCTAAGCAAGAATGAATTAGTATTTCTGAATTACTTAATTCTCCAAGTGCTCTGTAAAAGTCAGATTTTTATTAAAGCTTACCTGTTTTACCATTTAAACAAATGGCAAAATGGCTAGGAAGTGCCTGCCCTGTCAGCTCTCCAATGGTTCAGCCAATTACTGAAGAACAACATGACCGGGTGATATTTAAGGAGTGGAGCAGCAGCTCTGCCCATCACTCTGTCAGCTTGACTCAACATACTCTACTCTCTGCAGTGGGTCAGTAAACTGGTTTATATATGTTACTTAAAACATATAAAACAATAAAATTGGTCCACAAGACTTTCTCTAGGCTTCTCAGATTTGCTATTCTTAGTGAACACTGGAAGTTAAAAGGAGCTGAGTTTTGACTCACAGAAAAAGAAATGTTATTTAAAAAGCAACAGGGGACAATAATTGGGTAGAATAAAGTTGTTTTGGAGCATTAATGCCCTGAGGTGGCTGTGAGCAGTCTTTTCTCACCTGCTCGTCCATTTTTAATTTTTAACTTAGTTCACAGATCCTGCCAAGTCCCTGACGGGCTTCACAAACTCAACACATGGCTCCAGTGAAACACAACTACCCACAGGGCAGGCAAGTTTTCATCTTGTTGCAGGTGTTGGAAGATAGATCGATCTCAGGCAAAGACAACCAGACAGACATTGTTCTTACAAAATATTTATCACTATGCAGGGTGAGCAAAGAAAACTTGTTAGTGCCTCCTCTGAATAAATGAACAAATCTTCACCTCTATATAAACCTAAGATGCTCAGCTCAGACAAGAGTGTCTTAGTCAGAAGCTCAGACCAACAACCTGCCCTCCTCTTCTATCAGGACATCATAACACTTGGAATGCAACAATATCTATCAATTTCTGAGCATGTGAAAGCTCAGATCCTCACAGTTTCTTGCAATGCATGAGCTGTGCCCAACTCAAGTCCTGGATATATAAATCATTTGGCAGATGATGCAAATCATGTTATGATACAAACACAGGCTGCAGTCTGCAAAGCAGCACTGGCAGGGCACAGCCTTCAGCAACCAAGCGAGTGTAGGTTCTCTAAACAAATTATAAAACCACTGGGACTGACAAATCACCCTTTACTGCATAAATCCACATGTTTCAATGTCTGGTATGACCCATGGGCACTCTCAGCTGGGTGCATGTTACACTGACTTCAACCATACTAGAGACAGGGCAACAAGCTCTGACTGCGTGTGCTTCTGTTGCTGCCTCCAGCCCTGTGGACAGCAGTAGCCTCCCAGACACTGATGGTGTTTTTCAGAGTTAGATCCCTCACTAAGATGGTACCAGACCTGAATCAGGCATTTATTACTAAGGGAGCCCATTTTAAAGAAAAAAGGCCACAAACTGTATACCCACCCAGCCAGTGTTTATTTGATGGCACAGACATACATGACTCCACGTGTCTCCCAGCTACCAAACTAGGAGTGTGTAAAAACAGAGGCAAATGCACCTCACCACCCATCAGCTCCCCATCTACTGGGGGATGGATCTCCAGACCCACTGCACCATTTAGCAACCCTCTGGGAGAATGCTGCTGAGTATCCCGTGCTCTTGAACACAACACTCAAGAGCCCACACGCAAGGCACGCTGCTCCTTCTCATTTAAGTGAAGCAAAGAAGTACAGAGATTGCCTACAAATGTTAAACTGTGGTTAACATTCCCCCAAAGCCCTGTCTGAATCTTGTCACCCACCAAACGCCTCTGCACAGAGCTGCACAGCTCCACCCCAGCTGCAACGCCAACACAAACCTTCACAATACAAAGGAGACTCCTGAAGGACAAAGAACGTTTCTTCAGCTCCGAGTTCTTCAACCCTCTGTCAGGTGAGTGTCAGCAGAGGGCTCAGCCAGAGGAGCACTGATGCAGATATTTCAAAATTATATAAATAAATCAAGAGCCCGTTTTCTACTCCACTCGCTCTCCCCCTCCCTTTAAGTAGGTCACTCTGCCTGCTATGGAAATCAGCTCGTCTTCAAAGCAGGTTTGCTCTTCTCCTTCCTTATCTCCTTAGTATTAGAAATGTGCAAAGCATTGTAAGAGCAAAGGCTAATTTCAGACTAATTTGATTTATTTCTGTCCATGGGTATAAATATGGAACTGTATTTACTTGTCAAAAAACCCAGAAACTTGAAAAATTAATTAAAGCTCACAAGGTCTCTGCCATACAGGTAGTCCTGAATTGGGTACACAGCTACAAGTCCAAGTCCCTGGCAGATAACACAATGCAAATGAAATACAAAAGGTTTTGTGACCTAGGAAACGGGGCAGGGTGGGGGGGGAGAAGGAAGAAAATCTCTTGAATTAGATTGTGAAAGCTCAAGGGACTGATTTGAGACAAGACCAGCTCATACCCATTTTAGCCTGAAATTTAGGCCCTACTTTTTACTTTCTTTATCCTAACACTCAGCCTTCCAATTCGTACTGCCAATTAATCATAGAATCATTATGGTTGGAAGGGACCTCCAGGGTCATCAAGTCCAACCTTTATCCCACAATATTCCTAACCATCAGACCATGGCCTCAAGTGCCTCATCAACCCGTTTTTTGAACACCCCCAGGGATGGTGACTCCACCACCTCCCTGGGCAGCCTATTCAATAATAAAGCACATAAGACAAGCCTGACCTAACCCTGCTGAAGTCCCTGGAAACAACGCAGCATGCACCAGTAATGATGAAAGCCAGTTCCCTGGGCTCTTCCCAGACCATCCACATGAAGGGATGCAGGCAGGAGCCACTCATCAGGAGAACTTCCCATCCAGACAGGCTGGGCTACAGGGTTTTAAACACCACCAGCAGTTTGGGCTGTCCCCATACAGACACACCGAAAATGTTCACGCCAATCAAACCTAGCAGCTTCTCCTAACCTGAGTTGAGATGGTGGAACACACAAGGGACCTCCAGCAGGGGCTCAGGACACCCGGGGCTCCCACAGACTGCAGGAACGGCGGCTGCTCCTACTCCCTGTAGGAAGCTCTGGGCATCTGGCAGGATTGAGTATGCAAACTGCAGAAAATGCAACTTAAGGCATGAAAAGAAATTACAGTGCTCACAGAAGGCAAATATTGAAAGGTTTTAGCTAATAACATCCATTTTTAACTAAAAAAAAATAGTTAAAAAAATGAACCAGAATAATTTCATTGTTACTTGAATGGCCCTATCAGCAATTTGAGGGTTTTTAATAGAAAAAAAATAAATCAGCATTTTAAAATTCAAGTATAAAGGAATTTCCTAAGACTGGAAAAGCATTTGCCTTATGCACCTCTGAACATAATCGCATGGTACAAGCCCCTGACATAGCACGTTCAGCAAAGTTCTGCCAACTCAAAATTGTGCAACTTCAGCCTCTTCTTTTCCTCCATTGATCCAGTCAAGACTCCTAGATCAGCTTTTTTTTTCCCCCAACTTTTTGAGTTTCAACTCTTAACATTTTAAGCCAAGGCTCAGCATGGAGGTGTGAAAAATGCAAAGGAAGGAGCAGGCAAAAAAGGAAAAATCTCTTTTTTTTTCAAAACTTCTGTAGGAGAGAGAGGGAGGCTGTAGGTCTGATGCTGCCACTAACAGCATCAGCATTTTACCTTCCAGACAGCAGGAAGGGAGCCTGTGGCTAAGAAGCAAGTAAGAAGTTCAGTAATAAGTAAATATGTGACCCCATTAGGTCTGTGCACAAGGGGCTGTTGCTGGTTGGCAATGTTTAGCACGAGAAGGACCTGCAGCACATTGTGCCCCTGGCACCACAGCCTCTCCTTCCAACTCAGAAGGAAATATTTCACAGGACGTGAATGGAAGAGATTGTATTCAAAGCTTTCACTTACAGTCAGGCTTCCTTAAAAGATTTTAAGGATTTGGTTCCAGGCTTGAGTACCATCCACTGCATCTACCCCTAAAGCACTGACCATACTCTGGGACGTGCTCATAGACATGGTTACTGCCAAGACACATCTGCCAAAGACAGAGGTTTCAAAGAAAAAAACCAAACCAACAACTTAATTGCAATAGACCTGGAGACTTCTGCATTTGGAAAGAGCATTATTAATATGTATCATCTTATAATAGGAAGAAATACAGAAAATAGACAGCACTGTGCCTCAAGCCCTAGAATCAACTGGGATTTCTAGCAGCACAAGCTGGAGAAGACAGTAGCAGCTGTCAAGTCACAGCTGGAGTTGCCTCTAGTGAAGGTGACTACAAAATGGGATTAAGAAAAAAGAAAAAAATAAACCCCAACAGGTAAAATCCAAGGTATAATGAAATGCAAGGAGGACAGACAACTGAGTTAGCAGGCTTTCCTTGCTTGCAGGGCATCTAAACTGTTCTGAATTGCATTTTTTCCTTCAAGTACAGTCTCTGCTTCCTAGCTTACACATTACAAGTTGTTCTTTTTGATTACCACTTCTCTTGCATTCTCAGCTCTCTGATATGCTGGGAGGTTCACTGGACTATAAGGTCAGTGGCCTCAATAACATCTGTGGGGCCTTAAACTAGTTCACATGGTCTCATCACACTGACCCTTGAAGCAGCAAAATGGACCATGAAAAAAATACCCCAGCATTTTCTTCTCCACAAGCCGCTTGGGAAGCTGCTGCCCAGGCTGCTACCTTTCAGTCAGTCATGTTCCCACTATTATAAATTTATTGGAAAATCCTAAGAATTAAAGAAAAAAAAAGATAAATAGAACAAGAACTCTCAATTCAAGAAGTGCTCCACACCAGTCAGCCCTGGGCAATGCCCTCACTGACTCAGCACGAGCTTACAACACAAACCAGTGCTCACCAAACCTATGTGTGTTCTCCAGCACTGCTGCTCCTCTGCCAAGTCCAACTGTTTCTGCTTCCACTGGGGACCTGTATATCAAAAACCTTCTTATGAAGAACAACGAGGCCAGCACTTAATGTCAACCTGCAAAAATCACCAATACTACTCAATTCTCAGCAATGAAAACAAAGACACCAGCAGTTAGCTTGAAACTGGGACAGCTGCAGCATTTAAAATACATACCAGAAATGAGGATTACTTAGGCACATCATAATTAGTAAATGGCAAATATTAGGAGTTATGGGAAAAGAGATCATTAAAACAGATTTTAATAGCCCAGCATTTCATACATTCAGATGTGAAAACCCAGTCAGCACACACTTCGAGCATTAAGCCTGCATTAAGGAACAAACTGCTTCATTTCTAGAGCTGTAAAAACAAAGGTTAAACATCTGCTTGAGCACAAAACCCATAATTTTTCCACAGTGACTGTATTGTTTTGCTTTACACAGCTAATAACACCTGCCCTGGCTCTGTACCCACACATCCTCTGAATGCTCTGCAAGGCTAACACTTGAGTCATCAAACCAGCAAAAACATCGAGGAACCATGTTTGGCATCAAGGTTTCTGGAAGTAGCCTATCTTTCTAGTTATCCTTCATTTATATAAAACATCAAGTTGAAAATAAGACTTTTTTGGAGATAGCCCTTTTCCCACTACTTTTAACAAAACCACCAGGCAACCACACTGCATTCAAACACTCCTGTAGCAACACACAGAATGCCCCCAGGACCCCCGCTCCCTGCCCAGATACTTGGTCCTATGTCTCCTCTCCCCATTCATTCCCATGTTGCCCACCCACGTCAGCCTCTTCATCTCCTCCTTTGCCTGCTCCTGTGGTTTCTCAGTCCCATGTTTTTGGAGCTGCCAGTTCAGCCCCTCCACTCCTTTCCCCTCACACCAGCTTTTGTCCCTCTGTGTGAACAATGGTCCATGTTTGTCTCATAAATCATTTCCAAAAACATCTGGACCAGTTTGCTGGGACTAGAGATAAACATGATCTTGACAATATCTGACCATTTCACTCTAACTGGAAAAATTCTAAGCCAATTAAAGCCATTTCTCATGATGGGAAAGGCTGGGCAGCTTCAGAATAAGATGCTACCAGAGGTACCTACACCTGGGTGCAGCTTCGGAGTGAATTACTTTCTTCAGCTACCCAGTTCCAGTAATCGTAACTGGAGAGGTATTTGGGGATCTGCAGTTCTGGTAATTATAATCAGAGCTGGGCAGCCAAAGGAATTCCAGGATTTTCCAAACAGCAGCACAAAGAGCACGAATTATGCTGGATGCCTCAAATTGGGATGTGATGTTGGGAGTTTTATCCCTTTCCATTCATTGCCTCTTCCCTCATTGCTGCCTGGCAGCCAGTTCTAATTTGCAAGGCCTGATGCTGTTCAACAGAATCAAACAGGCAGCATCAGTAGGGAGGAGAATCTGTGGAAGGAACATAGCATTAATTAGTATTTGGAAGTTGAGCAACTTCCTGAGAAACGACCGATAAAAGTGTAAAATCCCATTTTACTGTCTAGCCCCTTTTATGTCTGTGCAGAACAGCTATTAAACTCCCCCAGAAAGTCGTTTATTGATTCAGTGCTTGATCCAAAGACAACTGAAGTCAATATGACCTGACCCCAGTAACACATTCCATGTAAGACACTGTACGAGCCGGTAACTACCTTTAGACACTCCTGACAGGGGCAGATTTCTAAATGAAAGCTGTCTGCATGCCCATAAATCATCTGCATGATCCAGCTGTCATACTGTCCCTTCATCCCACAAGCACTGATCAAACCACACCACGTTTGAACCATCCCATCAGAGAAAGCAGCTCACTCATCCCTGGCCCATTAGGTTAATTATTCATTTATTTCTCCAGATACTGCAGTTTTGTTTCCGACCTTAACTTGCAGAGCTTAAAAACCAGCTCTGTCCCCCTGGGTACTGCACATGGTCAATCAAATCAGACTTAGCCAAAGCATACCTGCCCCACCACCAGCATCTGCTCCTCCACATGGAGACGTCTGGTCCCCCACCTCCCCACAGCTGGGGTCCCACCACATGTCCCTTTATGAACTGGTGCACAGTGGATATTTTCCTAATTTTGAACCAAATGTTGAAGCTGTCCCCATAATCTACAAGGGCAAGTGAAGCTTCTGGAGGCAAATACCCTGAGGAAGCGCACAGACAGAAGCTGCTGCCTGCCCCTCCCCAGCCCTCAAAGACCACAGAGACCCTTCAGCTGCACCCCCTGAGAGGGTGCTGAGACTCTGGCCCAGGGTGCCCAGAGAAGCTGTGGCTGCACCTCCCTGGTGTTCCAGGCCAGGTTGGATGGGGCTTGGAGCAACTTGGTCTGGTGGGAGGTGCCCCTGCCCATGGCTGGGGGTGGGACTGGATGAGCTTTAAGCCAAACCAGTCTGGGATTCTATGATTCTGTGACTTGGCTCAGCAGGTTGCTCCTGGATGAAACCTCACCCCTGCCTTCTGTTCTCTGTCCTCCATCCCTCCAGTTTCACTTGCACATCTTCCTGCTCTATTATTTAATTTTCTTACACATCTCCCCTTCAACCTAGCCAACATACAATTAATATAGATTTAAACCAACATGAGTTTTAAATCCAAAAACCACAGGGAATTAACACCACATTACATCTCACTCTCCTCCCATCTTCTGCCTCATTCTGTTGCATGATTTATCTTACTAATGATAAGCAGTTTGTTTCTTGTTGGCTTCCAGCACCAAATACATGGGATGTGAACCAGCCAGGGCCACGGGACAGGGTCATAATCTAAGTGAGTGGTAATCAATTAAGGCCACATTCCAGTCATTTGTATATGGTAAGGAATAAGAAGCGAGTCCAACATCTCTCCTTTCTCACTTTTCCTGTTCCTCTCTCTTTGACGCCAGTTCCAAACACCTTCAAATCACAAAACCACATCTGCAACTTCTTTGTTCTCATGCTGCTTCCCACATATAAACCTCTTCACCTCCTTCTGTCCTTGAGACATTCATTCAGTAACACATAATGGATCTTCAATCTCTCACTCATACATATTTTCTAATACTATTCTAAGTGACTTGTTCAGTATCACACAAAACACAGAGAGAGAAACCAAGACCTAACCCTTTCCTGCTGAATGCCTGGTACCCTTGATGGTGACACCAGTCCCTCCTGATTGTATGAGTAATAACTGAATTCCACATTGTGGCATTTGGTCTACACTTAGCAAAGGGCAAAGCATGACATGGCCCCAGCCTTGACTACAGGTTTAGACAAGTGTAAGGGTTATTACTCCTCTTGTCTTGTCAGTGTAAATATGAAAAACTGAAATAAAATGTAGCAGAACTGGGGTTTTATGTTCCAACCTATTTAAAGCATTCAATGTTACAGCACACTTCACTAAAGATGGCACACATTAAAAACACAAAGGTCAACAGAAATGATTCTAAACCCAATAATGGAATATAAGCAAGTTTTAAAATATCATTACATGGCTTTTCACTTTTTTTTCCTCCTTTGCTTCATGTTTTATAGTAAGATCAAGCAATTGTTTTGGAAGAATTTGTAGTAATTTGGCGCAAACACGAGTGCTCTCATGATTTAATTTAAAGTGTAATGTAGGCAGAGACCCAGAAAGAAATTCTAATTGTTTCATTTTAAAATTAACCTTCTCTCTTCATCTTCGTGCTCTGAGAACATGCACAACCATAGCAGGCTGTTACACTGCCCGAAATACTACAGGAGCAAATGAAGATTAAAAGAAAGGTTAAATAAATTCTGATGAGCATCAGGTAAGAGACCTTGTTTGACACTCTCATGCTCTCTGCAGCTTGAGGAAACACCCAAAATAACTCAGCTGAGGCTCTGATGGAGTCTGTTAATCCACTGTTGATTTTTCTCTTTTAATGGTTTTCTGCTTCCTGTATCTCGGCATCACTTAGACACACCAAGGAAAAGCAATCTGGATTTCCATTGCCCACAAATACAGAAAGGACCTACTGTCACGTAGAGATGGGAGAAAAGAAAATCCTGCATCCCATTCGGTGCTGGGGAATGGAGTCAGGGAGACTGAAGATGCTCACGGGCCCAGAGGCAGTACCCAGCAGAGCCCAGACCCCAGCTCCTGCCTCCCTACCCAGAGCCTTTTCATACCAGACCCCATTGAAGTGCTGGAGCTGAGCAATTGCACTTCAAACTACAGGAAGGAACACAAGACATTTGCACTTGCACATGAACCGAGGGTACTGAAGGGAAGAGGGACCAAGGATTCCCCTTCCTTCCTCTGCGTCAAACGCTGACACAGCACAGAGTTGGTTTTACTGCACTAAAATTAAGCAATCAGGTGCAACACGGCCTGCCAGCTGCATGGTGAGTGGTGATTTACTTCCTATGACACAGCCCCAGCTTTTAAAAGATCTTTCATTTTCCCTACCAGCAGGAGGAGTGGTGCTCTTGCACGACAGCCCGGGTCAGGCAACCCAGGGGGATGCCTATTTTTTAAAAAAACCCATTTACCAAGAGTTATCATATTATTCCCATGTTACAGACACTGTGAAGCTGCAGGCATTTCCTGTTCCAAGACTAACAAGTGGTGTGATACGGCAGATAGCCTTTAGCATCCCTGTCTGTGGGGATCAGGTATCAGAGGGAATCACAGGGAGGGCAGTATCATAGGAGCTGGTACTCATCACACAGCAAGCGGCACTGGAGCGCACATCGTCGGCTTCTTAAAGAGGAAAAGGCAAACTGTGATTTTTATCCAGCTTGCTCCTAATTTTAGGGAATTGTCTTTTACAGGAAACTTTGCATCTCCCCACAGGCACAAGCATCAATTGCATCAGGAGCACGTTAATTGCTCAATGAGAGCAGAGCAAGGCTCAGCGCAGCGCTCTCGGCGTACGCAGCGTTTACGCAGGGCTCATTGCATCATGACCACATTATTTTTAGATAACCATCAGTGGGTGTCGGAACGCAGGTCGATAGCCATCAGATTTATAGGCAGAACTAGCTATGCTTGTAGCAATAAGATACAAAGCATTCAACAATTTCTTGAAGAAATTTGACCACGGGGACTCAGGGGCTAGGAAATACAGCTGTTAGTGCTCCCCAAACTGCTTAGGAAAAATAATATTGTACTGCTAGGATACATTACTGGAGTTGAATCACTGCTGTCGACTCACGGCAGGGTCAATACTACACACATTCCATTCAAACGGCCCTTTGCAGACTTTGCTAAGGACATCTTACCCCCAATATTCCAACGTGCAGGATGTCCTCACCCACCCCGGGATTCTGGCGTCTCTGCAGGAGCCGGGAGCTGGCAGCCTGCCAGCCCACCGTAACATCTGGACCAGATTGTTCAGTTTTAGATAAAGATCAGTGGCATAAATCACAAAGTGAGTAAAACCTTTTTAATTACCTGAGAAGGTTCATTCCTATTTTCCCCTGTGCCATGCCTTATTAACAGGTGGATTTGCTCACAGGCTCATTCCCTCATTAGAAATGCAGGCGCTTTCTGCCGGGAGAGAAATAACGAGGGAGGAGCAGAGCAGGAGGACTCCCCCAAATCCAAGCACATTGGCAACATATGCCTAAAGCCATCTTCATCCGTCTGTCCTCCCTGATCAAAGCAGAAGATCTCCAAGATGGCAAGTGTGGGTCTCTGTCGCCTCAGCAATGCCTGCTGCCATCCGAAGGGCCTCGGGGCGGCCAGGATGCTGCAGGAGCTCAGCAGATGTGACACTCCACCAGAGGCTGAGTCGTGCCCTTCTGGAGTGGCAGCTGGAAGCCAAGCAGGGTGCCTTTGGGCACCGAAATGTCACTAGATGCCTATGTTTTGCCAAATGCATCCAATTCCAAATGTCTCTTACTGGAGACACAAGTAGTACACAACTTATCCAGACTGAGGCGTGGAAATACACTGCAATTCACATAATTACAGCACTTCATTGATTTATTTATTCTTAATCCATAGAAAAATATTCCTAAAAGCTGCCTAACTAATTTGGCAGCATAAATCTAACACATCTTAGTGAGTTTTACCATTGAGATAAGGTTCTGTTTCTCTGTTCAGGCAGACATGAGTTAATATGCAAGAATAAAATACCAACGTTGTCACTGTTTTCTAGTTATTGCTGTTGCATCTCATGAATCCTGTGTTGTCTCTGCATGATAAATGTGTTAGTGGTTTATTACTCATTCATTGCCAATGACAATGAATATTCAGATGATGATGCCAAACAACTATTGAAAACAAAAATTATCTATCAGCTCCTACCCAGTTGGGTTGTAAACTAAATGTCACGTTAACGTCCCAGCTTCCAGATACTTCCTAATGACTGCCTGAAGCCTCATCTTTGAACTCCATTATTTCTCTAAGAAGTATTTCTTTTATTTATTCTTTGATCGGTATCAGACTCAATTTCCACAAACCTGATAAGAATAATTTACAGACAGTGACTCGCAGGTGTCTTGAGCCTCTCTAAACTTAATCAGTTTAGGCTGAGAACTTCTAAAAACATGTACTGGATCTGGATAACTTGCATTATTCTTAATGGGGAATGCAGCAAACAAATTTGTTAGGTATATAACAAATACTAAAGCTGCAATTGTTATGAAGTAGCTATGTAAGGCCATACAAAATAATACAGTTAGTTTCTAATTCAGAAACACCATGGGAGTGTGTAAGACAGGGAAACAGCATCTCAGCTCCTGCGTGATAGCCATCAGTTAATGGAGGAGTCGCATCCTCACAGAGTATCATTTTATCTGCACGCCATCATTTCTTGTACCAAAGGAGTTCACCCAGTGAAGCTGCATTTGTATAAAGAGCTGGTTTATCTCAGTAACGTGATTAAAGTTTGGGCCCTTCTGCCCACAAACAGCATTTCCCTACTCTCAATTATTTACATTTCAGCTGTTTATCTTAATCAGAGAATATCTTAGTATTTTAGTTAATATATTACCTACCTGTAATAATCTTAATATTCCTCATCTGTGGGTGTAACACTATTACACACTACTAAATGGCTGATAGAATTGCTCTTAATCTGCCTTATTTACATAGAGAATTTTTATACCCAGTAGTTAGCAAAGTTTGTAATGTACTTTGAGGATGATAAGTGTTACAGAGATAAGCATTATCTTACCCTTATGGGAAGTAAAATCCACATATCTCTAAAGTGCTTTACGTTAATTAAGTGCCACTTTACAAGGGGGATAGCAAGACTGTGCAAAAGGCCATGTTCCAGTCTCAGTGTCCATATGCAACCCTCACAAAGTTAATTTCCTGATTGGATCAGCAGACAGGAGCACAATCTGTATGCAGGGAGGCTCCTGGCACGCACTTGTTCATATCTCAGCATGTGCAAATAATTCCATGTGCAAAAGCACAGATGCAAGCTTGTTTAAAAAATTAACATGGGCTTATTTAACCACCAAGGAATTTAAAGTTCCTCTTCCACTTTCAGCATTTGGTAAAGCAGCAGTTTACTCTCCGTGCACTTCGTTAAGGCGAAGGGAAAAACCCTCTCTGCTTACTCATTTTCTGGCCAGCTTCAGTGGTTCTTCATCACTAGCCTCCCATTTACAACAATTTGCAAATAGTTTTGATTCTCCCTGATCTACATTATTTTGTTGTGAGTTCACAAAATAACATTTCAAAGGAGAGCTTAGGAGGAGTCAGCAGTGCCCTTTCACAGTGTTTTCTGTCTCACTAATATTTAGCTTGAAGCAAAAAAAAAATTGTATTTTTTTTTCACACTACTCATAAAGATGCCACCTCATTCCTATCTCGTTGGCTTCCAGGCAGCTGAGAACTTACCAGATTCAGCTGCTGGTGTGTATCAACCAAAAAAACACAGAGGGAGTTTATACGCCTTCATACTCCCTGGAGGTTTGAATCCAAGACCCAGACCTCTGCTGAACAGAGGTGTTTAGCCCAGCACACCAGGGAGACAGCTGGGTGGAAAGTTCCTTAGATCATTCCTTAGCTCACCGGTGACCAGCAGAATTGATCTGCTGGTATTTGGGGTTCAAGGTGCTCAGCTATGGTAGATACGGATGATGGCTCCCCCACATGCAAACCAAGGGTTTATTTATTCTCCTGCCTGCACTTCTTGTGCTCAAACTAGCAGCACTATTACTAAACTATGTATATATTGACTTAATGAGCTTCTGATGACCAGAGTTTAGAATAGGGGACTGACCACTTTTGGACAGAATCAGATTCAGAAGAACTGGGACAAAAACCAACACACAAAATCAGATCCAAGCACCTTCCTTCTACATGGGATGAATACTCAGCCTTGGTGCAGCCCCAGCACTCTCCACACATAAGAAAACCTGTTTATGGACCGTATACATCCCATCAGCTTGTCAGTGCCTCACCAGCTGATGACCAACCTCAATGCTTCTCCTGCTTTGGAAAGGCACCACTGAAGGTGTGCACCAGCCTGTGAAAACATACTGCACCTCTGCAAACATCACCCTTGCCCACACCCAGGGTGGGATCTAGCACAACTTCAAGAGGACAAAGGGAGCTGGAGGAGAGTAATGCAGTTCAAGAAAGGGAAAACACAGCCAGACAAAAGTTACCCGAGTAATTCCCCTGAGACTGTTGCTCGTAGGAGGGGAGATGAGCAGCTTCTCACCACACAATGGACACCAGACCTGACCCATTGAAAGGAGTCTCATGGTGAGCAAAATCTTCACGCACTGTTTCATGAGGCAAACTGCACCTCTCCTTGAGCTGTGTCACTCAACCTACATGCCACTTTGATGTTAAAACTTGGCCCACCTTTGCTGTCTCAGGATCTGTAAGTCTATGATTTTTCTAATTCCTCCAGAGGGAGGGTTGGGTAAACCCAGGAGCCTGCCCAGTGCTGCCCAGGAAGCCCATGGTTGCAACAGAAGCTGAATGCTCTCTTTCGAGTCTTCATGCACCCCAGCTCCTCACTAGCTGAAATTCTCTCTTTGTAAACATAGACTCAATTGAAAAGTTCATTTGTGTGAATCTCTATAAAGTTAGGAGACAATCTGGACCACAATTTTTGCTAATGCAAATGTCAGCACACAAAAAATTAGGTTTGGATCAAAAAGACAAGTTGTAGTTAATACCCAGAGTAAAACACTCCAGGCCTTCATTAGCTTTCTCTGAACATCTGCTGAACGAGAAATTCCATCCATAAAAGTGACTGGAGAAATTAAAACTCCTCTGAATTCTCAGCTAAGTGTGTGCACATACAAACCCCTCCATTTCAAAGGGCACCCTCGTACTTCTCTGCCATGGTGGGAGCCACCCAACAAAAGACCAGCAAAAAGCAACAGAAAAGCAAAAAGTAAAACCCACGAGTCTTGTGCACTGCACTAAGGAGCAATAATGAATTTTTTGAAAGAACAAAGCACACATACAGTTCTCTGTCAGTTTTAGGGCAAAAGAAGACCAAATAGATAAATTTGGACAAACCCAAGTCTTCTCACAGACACCTTATGAATTACGTAGAGGAGAAAACCATGCAAGGCCACTGACTGCTGTGGTGAATGCCCAGCCCCGTTCAGCATCCCCAGAGCACTCGTTCAACCATCATCTAAAACAAGGGTCCCCCAGCTGACACGGGGTGACTCTGTGAGACTGCAACCCCACCCAACAGTACCTGGAGAACACCACAGGAGCAGCAAGGTGCATCACCTGGGAAGTGGGGAGTCATTGCAGGAGGCAGCCTGGGCCACACTGGGGACAGCTCTTCTGGCACAAAGAGGACCAAGAGGGGGCCTGGTGTTATTCCCGGAAGGGTACTGCAGGGAAATGTCATTCAAAAGGAACGACTGTGTAAAATGCTTCCTCCACCAGACCCCAGGCAATACAGCTTAGCTTGTTTTACAGGAAGAAGGAAATATACCTACACACAAAATGAGGGTTGCCATACCAGAGAGAGCCATTATTTCCAATATGCTTCACACTACATGACTCAAACAACACAAACATCGCAGTGGTACGGTCAGATTGCTCACTTGATCTTTACAGAAGGGAGCTGTTTAAGACGCTCAGTTTTTTAAAGATGGCTTCAGCTCCCACTGAAATCCAGCCAAGTCCTGTAATGCAGAAAAAAATCCATAGCTGACTGCACCCAAACTGTGTCTTAGTTTCTCTCTTTGGCCGAACGCTCCCCGAGGTGCAGGCTTTCCACGTGCTGCACTACAGGTTACCACACTCTAACATTTTGCACAGCTAAACCACAGGTCAGATTTAAAACAAAACACAACCTTACACAACAGAAAGAGAATTCTCTCGGTGGATGGGTTTGCAGGGAGCTTGTGGAAGAGCATATGGTGGGTTTTGCTCGGCACTTTCTCACCCTCATGCAACTTCCCTAGCCTAAAGGCAAAAAAAAAAGAGAAATGAGCTCATATTTGCATGCTTCAAGTAGACACTAGGATTTCAGCTTCAGGTATTCTTCAAGTGCCCAAAATGAATGGCAATTCGGGCACAGAAAACTCCTGATGGAGAAACCAGTCCCACTGCCCCCACATCCTCAGCCCCACGGATGTCTCAGCACACCCGTTTCCTCCCGGGGCCAGCAGGTGGTGATGGGGGTTCAAGTGGACCCCCACATTTTGCTCTAAACCCATGTCTTGCTGAAGCACAACACCCAGACATCAGAGAACAGAGCACATCGTACTTTTCTAAATATTCCATGTACCAAATATATACTTGACCCAAAGTTACATAACTGCTGTGCCAGAGCTATTTTTTAGCCAGACTCATCAGTGTTGCTATAAATCACCCCGGTAAGCAGAGGCCAGACAAGATGTCACATTTACGTGCTCAGCTTTCTGCCTGCCCTAAGAAAATGTTAGCAATATAGGCAACATATCCAGCAATATAGGCAACATATCCATTGCCTCTCTGCCTCCCCTGATCTTCAGGTGCATGAGTGTTCTTCAGCACTAAGCAGACTCCTGTACTACACCGTGAACGTACTCCGAGTGCTCACAGCAGCCTACAGCCAGGACATTCAGAGTCACCCTCCTGCTCTGGCTCCTGTTACAAGCACCAGCTGGATCCCAAAGTAACCTCCAGAGCACATCTGAGCAGGGAGTCTCACATTAATCTCAGCAGAAGGAGGGCAAGAACTCATCGTTTCGGCTCTCCCCCTATATTTGTAGAAATGGCAGATGGCACCGTGACTGCTTGTCCAATACCAAGGTCCCAGTATGAGGTCTCCTGTCTTGAACTGCAGCTATTGCCCCTTATTTAAATAAGCACCTAAATCTTGCAAACTTCTGCCCTGGCAATATCCAGGAGCAGCTGCTTTCACAGTTTGTAAATAACATCCAGATTTCTACTTCATTCCTCCCTATTCTTTTGTTTCACCTTGTTTGTCACCCAACGGTGCTGCTCCAACACCTGGTGGTGCTTTCAGGGGAGGGACAGGCTTTTTGTGCAAGTGTATAAAGTAGCAATAAAACTCACACTTTCCTGCTCATGTTGCACAAACAGTGACCGAGATAACTGTTACACATGGAGGCAGGTTTGCTGTGTTCCTGCACCTGCTTCAGCTCCTGGTGCAGGAGTACAATGAGCAGCAGCTCCCATCCAGCGTGGGGACACAGCGCACACCGGGGCTGTCGGCTCGGCACGGGATTGTGCATCAGCTTCATATCCACCACTCACGAGAGGGAATGGTACTGACACTGCCAGAAACATGAACTCTGCTAATTCTGCAATATGAACGCTTGCAGTCCTTACAGCTACGGAGATGGGAAGCAATAAATGGGACCCTTGATTGAGATTACATCCCCAGTTGTTAATCTACAGGGAACAATTTGTTAAAAATGAGCTTCCACAGTGTTTTAATTAGATGCTGCACCTACATTTCTTACATCTTTACAGTGCTCCTTTATCCTACATGGCATCTTTAAAACTCCCCTTCTACATCTCGGAACTACTGAACCTGGTGAGATTTTAATAGAAATCCCCTCACTACGCTATAAAGAGAAGCATTACTTGAGATTTTAATTAGCAGCTGTCAGCATTGAGCCATAGGAAATACTGAACAGTTTGCTTAACTTATTAGACAAAGTGCATTTTGCTTCCTGACCTTCTGCACTCAAATGATGCAACGTACTTTGGCCATTGAAAACTCCTTTGCAAGACAAAACAAGTAGTAAAAGCCATTCCCTCAATCAATCCACAGTGTGCTGCTCCAACCTGTCTGCCCAGTGAGCACCCGGCCCATCCGATGCAGAAATCACCATGCTGTAATTTCCTGACCCCTACCTTAAACCTGAAAGGCAGCACTATAGGAATATGGTGGGATAAAGGTTGGACTTGATGACCCTGGAGGTCCCTTCCAACCATAATGATTCTGCGTTGCTCCCACCCAGGCTGTGCGAGGCACTCTGAGCTTGGAACACAACGGAACTTGGAAACTGGATGGTAAATGGGTTCAGCCTGCCGAGACCGCAGGGTAAGGCACGGGAAAAAGCACGGCGAGGCACGGGGAAAAGCACGGCGAGGCACGGGGAAAAGCACGGC
>VZRW01007575.1:261686-322214 GCA_013398125.1 Aegotheles bennettii | reverse complement strand
GCACGCGGTGCCGGTGCGGGGAGCGAGGATCTCCCACACTTCAAACGCTCAGACAGGGAACGAGCGACTCCAAAGCCGAAGTTGTGCAGCCAGGCTGGTGCCTGTTCTCAGCCGAGAGGGGGGAAGCTGCCTGTCGGTGTTACCCATTGAGCACACCCAGCCCCGCTTCTCTGAGAGATGGCATGAAAACGGGTCACAAATTCAGGGTTGAGTCACTGTATCCTACAAGGCAGCTTCTCAAGTAAGAGCATCCCCTCTGACCTTCAAGCCGTAATTAAAAAAAAACAAACAACAAACAAAATCAATGCCATGGAAACAAAGCTGAAATTGCTTTAAAGGATTTGGAGTTTTAATTTAGTACCAGCGGCACACGAAATCTTTTATGGTTCCTACATCCAGACCCAGGCCCCCGCTATAAACCTGGAGGAAGACAGGCACATAACTCACAGCCAGACCCTAAAATAGCACGGCCAGTCCATCACCCACACTCAGGTTTATTGCTCCTCCAAGGGGGCAAGGCTGTGAGTTATTTCAGAGTCACAAAGCCAGAACTACCGTACAAATCCCTGAAAACCATGAAAGCTTTGTGCTGGCACTGAGGGGGGAAGCTTATCGTGACACCTGCAGGTCTGGGGGTTCTTTGGGGGTGATGATAAACAGAAGAGTTTTGTTTCCAGAGCTGTCAACTGAGATATTTTTATTCCTCTATCAATAAAAGCACTTTAAAAAACGACAAACACAAAAAACCCCAACACAACTTTGCAGAGTTGTTCACCAAAAAGGGAAGGTGCATGGCCCCAGGCTATCGGGAGCAGAAATACTCATGCAAACAGAAAACTACCTACTACTTATTTTAAAAGCAGTCCTGGGTAAAGACAACCCATTCCTGCTCTTCTTCCATTACACAGTGCTCCCACTGAAGTTGCATCACACAGAAACAGCAACATCTATTTTAATGATAAAGCACTAATTGTAAAAAGCTGGATTTAAGAAAGTTTGGCACATGGCTGTTACATGGTATGACCCTAATGCAAACAAAACAAAAACTGTATCTTGTAAAAAAGTGAATGCAAGAGTTTGAAGCAGCTCCTTGCTCAAGGAGGGTAATTCCCCCCCCTCTCCCCCAGAAAAAAGCAGGATTAAGTCCCCAGAGAAAGCAGAGAGGGAGAACAAAAGCCACAACCTACCTTCTGGTGACCCTGTGTTACAGGACACTCGGCCCCTGTGAGAGCGTGTGGTCCCAATGAGGACAGCATGCCATGACCAAAACACATCCAAAAACCTGCAGGGAGAAAAAATAATATATATATATATATCACACAGAGAAACACTGTGTGGGAAATAACACAAGCATTAAAAATTCACAATACACACACGTTCACCACCCAGCCATACAGCCCCCTGCCCTACCCAGGAGGATTAACTTCAAAAACTCACCCAGGTATCTGTTGTTGCTGCTGCTTTTCTCTATATAAAGGGTAGAACTAAAACAGCACAGGCTTTGAAGATCTGCTAGCTGACAACAAATAGCCATCACCTGGGAAGCTCACCAGCCCAGCTGCAAGACATCTCCATCACAGAGCAGAAAGGTTTTCTACTGCTGGCCTGGGGGTGGAGGGGCACCTTACAGAAAACTGAGCCCCCTCTCCTGAACTGGTTTGGAACACTGCATGTTCCACAGGGCTCCTTCCACTGTGCTACTTTTAGCAGCAGCAACAATTTCTCTGAGTAAAAGAAATTAAGGGAAAAGTTATTTCAGTTTTGCTCAGTCATCCTACAATCATTCCTGGTCCAATGATCAAGATTTTAGAAACTGCTAGAGCCCCAAATCCAAGAGTTAGCGCCAGTACCCTTTAGTATGTCCTGAGCAACAAGCACTAGCATGCTCCACATGAAACCTGGCCAACCCTGTGATAGTGCCAAACAGCCTGATGCTATTTGCACCATCAAGAGCTGCAGTATTATCTCCTAATGGAGACCTTCATAACTCCCCCTAACATGGGAGAAAGCATAGGAGAAAACAGCAAGGACCAAAAAAATCCACTGAAGATGGACACCAACAGGACAGGGGTGTAAGAGACCAGAAAAGGTGATGCTCTGTGGCACAAGAGGCTTGAGAACAGCCTCCCATCCACATTTCATTTGAGCTCTGCACCACTGCAAGACTGAACAAAGTTTAAATAACAAATACAAATAGTAGTTTGCTATAAATGTGCAAAGGTTTGTCAAGATCCCACTGTCCAAATCAGGGTTTCAACAAGGAGTAACAACCTCCACTGCAGTGCTTGTGGTTGTGTGTTGGGAAAAAAAAACAGGAAAAAAAGAAACATTTTCAGTACATTCCTACAGAAAAAAACCCAACCATGAAAGATTGTTATTAAGTAGAGAATTAAAGGGTATTTATCAGTAGTGGGGAGAGAAGATCAGTTTGCATGTCTAATAGAAAAATTCTATTTTGGCCCAATGCAGTGGAGTTCTACGAACAGCACACACACTTTTCAAGTGCTAGCCAAAATAATAACTCCTCTCCTTCTGTGGGGGGAAAAAATCCATTAAATCATGAATATTCAATGGATTGATTAACAACACACTAATCCTTTAGCTAAAGATACAGCAAACACTAGCTGCCAGTTACAAAAAGAATTAAAAATACAAAAATCAGTTAATTTCTGGAAGTTCTCTCATCCTGATCACTTTGAAGTATACGATGGTCAAATGATACCATGATGCATCTGGGACAGACTTCACATTCTGGTAGATGTAAACCAGGAAGAAAAAACTGGTTTCTTGCTACTTACTGGCACCACTGGCGACGCTGTGTGTTCTCCAGGACAAAGGTGCCTCCCCCTCAAGCTCTAGCTCAGTCCTCTCCCCCCTGCTCTCAGGGCTGGCAGCCAGTGAAGCTGTTGCTAGGGTGCCCTGCACCCGCCTGGAGAAGTCCAAACATCTGCATTTCCAGCCTTGTAAACACCTGCATAAGAAAGCAGATATTTAGGTCATCTTAGATAAATTTGCTTGAACTGCAGAAATTAGCCTGTGTCTTTAAATCCCCATGTGAAAACCACCATCTGCAAGGGTGGGACACAATGATGGGACAACGGACAACACCAAACCAACAAACCACAAGGATTCAATCTAAAGCCATGAGCTGTTTCTTCCAAATCTTAAAGTTCTGGCCGGAGTATTGCTAGTGCAATTGGGTTTCTTCTTTGTTTTTAGGCTCCAGGTGGTGCTCAGGAGTTGCCAGTCTTTCCTTTTTCTCTCAGGCTTTTGAGAACTCCCCATTATGATTATTCAGCTTTAATTTCATTTCTTTACTGCCCAGAACCACCTATGAGAAAGTCCTCCCCGTCAGGTCAGGTGAGCCTCCATATTGCCTATGGGCTCTTTGTTTCTCACAGTGGTGTTTTTCTCCACGGAGGAATCCCCTCCACGAAGTGCTCACAGCTTCTATAGAAGGCACAGCGTGCACTCACCACTAGCAACAGTTGGAGAACGGCAGTTGCAACACGACTTGAAGCATCAGGCCTTGTTGTGTGCAGAGGTGCAGTCCCATGCTCCAGAAAACACAGTAGTGCTGGCACGGCAAGGGTCACCAACATCATTACATTTCTCCATGTCCTCAGCTTACTGACCTTTTGAGGCCCAATCTTGTGAAATGAGTAAGCACTTGCAAAAAAAGATTTGGTTGGGTTTTTTTTTCCAAAGCTAACATGAAAAAGCTGATGGCACATTGTCTGCTCTCTCTGGATTCATTAATGACAGTAATTTAGGCAAGTAATTAACATCAAGTCGACTCCAGCCTTAAAACTTCCTTCCGCCACATGAACAGCTAATGCACAAAGGTAACTTCCTTCAGTTTCAGTTTTATCTTGGAAGCTTAGGAACACACTCAGTTTTACGTTACAATGACTCTATTCATATTTCATGAATTTTTAAGCTCAGACTGTGAGCACGGACAGCTCATCACTGACACATCAGGGAAATGCTGTGAAAAAAACAAGCAACTTGTTGTATTTTTAGCTTATGAGATTGCTTTATGGTTCCCTCAAGGATATTAAAAGAGATCTTCACAATGGTTATCAATAAGTATCTTTCAGGATCAGCATTTCTAAAGCTTCTAGAATGTCTTCAACCCTTGACTGGGTTCAGAAATAAAAGAACTCGCTCAGAAAATGCAAAATTGTAGCTCAAAGCTCAACTACTCTTGAGTTTGGCTGCTCTGAACTTCACTGTTCAGCTAGATGACCAGAATCTCATTCTTAGTTCATTTTCCTTCCAACTGAAATAGTCTATTCTATTCTAATTCAAGCTGGTTAGAAAAGTGTCTGCTTCTGTCTCAAAATCAGGATGGAAGGCAGAAGAGCAAGTTCACTGAAATTTTGACAAAATATTGAAAAATAGAGAAAATGTTTTAAATGTTGACTTTTTGTATGACCAGAAAAAAAATTCCCCACTAATTTCTTTTAATTACAGAAGATACCTATTGGGCCCATATTATTTCTGCAGCTAATCATCTCATAGTCCTTCTGAACATCTCATCTGAGCCAGGGAATACTGTTGTTTCTTCATGTCACATCTGCAAACAAAAAGATACCCCAAGACCTTTGAAAAAGCAGGCTTTAAATTCCCAAGGAAATCAAGAGATGACAAAAAACACCTGGCCAGGATCAAACCAAGAGCCTTTAGTACAAGAGCTCAGTTTGTCAGCAGCCTCTGAAGTTCATGGCTAAAGCCCTCAGCTGATGGCCCCTTCATCAGCACTGCAGTCCATCTATGCCAGTGGAAAGCAGGCAAATCCAGAAAGATCCCCAAAGACAATTTGCAATATATCCCTGTTGCTGGCCACCTGGACATAACACACTATGTTAACCTTAAAAATTTAAACCTCTCAGTAAAGAGTTACCACAGATTGCAGTAACTGCTTAATGAATGCCAGTGTGTGCTGATCACACTAATTAAATATCATTGATAGATAGGAATAAGATTGTTACAGAACTTAAACGATGCTTCTCATAAAAATTTCAAGAGGTCTGCATCCCAGGAAAAAAATAAAACAACTAAAACTTCAAAGCGGTTCCTAACATTTAGAAACACAAGTAGGTCAAGAACCAGACATGTGTATGTTTACACTTTGAACTAAGTGACTGACCTTCCCTGTCAGGAAGCCTTGGTTTATTATGGGGAAACTGTGCATCAGCTGTTTTACCAGTTCCTGAAGAAAACCAAATGCATCTCAGTAATGCCCAAGTATGGAGGCAGAGTCGGAAGGGGGCCAGGAACAAAACTGGATTTTATTCCACATTTGCTGTTGATTCACTGGGTGTCTGCAGGCAAAGTGCCCAGCGCTGACTTCTCAGGGCAGTCACAGATCAAATATTCAGGCACTCAGCTGAGGGCTACAGTGTTAGAAGAGCTCCACTCTGCACATAAACCTCACCATGCTCCTTCTGAGCAGCTGGTGCCCAAGTGGAAAGGGAGATCTTTGGTAGATCTGCCCTCTTGCACAAACTCACATTCTCTGCTGCTACCTTCAGATTTTTAAGCAGCCCAAAGCAGCACATTGGAATCCTCAGCTCAGCGATGCTGCTGAAATATGGCCCAGCACTGGCCACGGGTGGTTTGTCTGGGAGCTGGAGTCCACAGAACTGCAGAGCCCGGTGTGGAAGCTCCCAAAAGTAGCTCTTTTCAGGTAGGAGTCTCCTTTTTACTGCAAATATTCTCAGCTGGGAAGTCATTCAGGCCAAAACCCTGCCTCCTCCTCTGTTTAATGTGTAGGTGAAGCTGCTGTTGGAGATTCCAGACAATACCAGCCAGAATTTTGCCTGTACTGTGCTTCCTTGTCAGGCTGCACATCGCAAGAACATGGGCAAGCAGGCCAGCTACAGCCCAGTCTGCTCCACTCACACCAGTCACTGGATGGCAGAGCTGCAACAGTCTGAGTAAAACCTGTAACTTGCTCCATCAAATGAAAACTGGTGCCCAAAATATGCTGCAATTTTCTCCCCAGTTACAAAAGCATGATTCAACTAAGCACAGCCCACCCATGTCCCAGTGAAACACCATTCCAGCCACTGCTGGGTGCAAACATCTCCACAGGCAGCTCCAGCCCGATAACACAGTTGCAGAACTTGATACCTCACAAGGACAAACTGCTTGTTTTCATCTGTTCTGAGTAGTTATTGAGTTACCCTGAAGGGATTGTTTTTAGCTTTGAAGATTGCTGCTTTCATTTCAGGAGAACGGCCAGAAAGATTTTCTGTTTTCTTTCCAACAATAGCATTTGCTGTGGGTGAAGGATATGACACCTTTAAGGAAGCAGAAAGAGAGCAGGAGAATTATGTGCTAGACCTTGCCTCTGAAATGCATCCCCGGAAGGAACATACATCCCCATCAAGGCTGATGATCTTGCAGAGAAGAGTGTTTTTTACGGGAAAAAAAGCTGTGCTGAGCCTATCCCATTCTCTCTCTTTCAGGCTGTTTCATCATAGCACCTGGGTGTCTCTCCTTTACTCCATACAGAAGAGGAATAAAGCATTAGGAGATAGAGGGGTTCACACAAGTCACATCCGTGGTTTGCAACGGTGCAAAGGAACACCCACAGGTGTCCTCAGCCCTGCTCTCCCCCCAGCAGCACTCTGCCTTCCCTCACCCTGCATGAACCACCCACCCAAGGACCAGAGGTGGGGCGATGAGGCACTCCAAAGGTCCTGCCTTCACACTGTCTCAACACCCACATTAAGTGAAAATTCAGTGGAGGTGAATCAAATCCATGTCAAACGCAGTGCTACTGCTACCAAGTGTATACTCGAGGTTTGCCAGAGCCTTTGGCTCAAGGAACAGTTATGCTGGCCTCGCTGCTCATTATATAAAGGCCTATATGCACCTAATAAACCAGTTCTGCAGTGCTTAAAGCTTTTGGCTTGCTGGCTTCCTCCTTCACTGCACATCCTGCAGTCATTCCTCCTCACTTGCTAGCAATGCTGCACTTCAAAGACCAGCAGAACATCAGACAGACATCGCAGGGCTTTGTTTTCTTCTCTCCTTAGCTGCTTTTTTAGCATTTTAAAACACAATGCACTCATGAAAGCTTGTAAAATTCCTCATAAAATTTACCGTGCTGCAGGATTATAGAATACCTCTCGGAACAATGGATAAACAGCTAATCTTGGATCTGTCACCAGAAAGCACTAATATATTTTTAAAAGCTATTAGCCCTTAAACCAAAAGCAATGCGGAATTTGATTTGGGGCAACAGGCTATAAAACACTGAAATTGTTTGGCAACTCTGAATTGAAAGCAGGTGGAAGAAGCTGTAAGAGCCCTGGCATTTATTTTATTCTGCTATTTAAGGCATATTTTAGATAGTTTCCAAAATGCATGCATGAAAACTAACATTAAGTAAGGACACTTGAAAAAACTGTTGAACAATTGATTTACCACACATTTTCAGGAAGCAGAACACCATTTGTTACGTTACACAAGAGGGCAGGGGAAGGCAATAAATACTACATAGAAAAAAATAATAAGCTATAAATAGCCTTTGCATTTTTTTATGGCATCATATCTTTAAGGAGCTTTAGAGCCATCAGCACTGACCATAACCTCCAGATGAGCAATATCCATTTTGTGGATGGAAACACTAATGTGCACTTATCAATCCTAAACCCCTCGTTGTTTCCAACAGGAATGGCCAGGCTGAAGTGGGATGGCAGGACATGGAGGAAAGAGTGTTTGAGGAATGACAGGGCAAAATACAGTTTGAGATTCTCATGTGTAAAGCCAAAGCCTAAGTGTGTTTCATAGCTTGCTTCTTTCCCTGGACTTTATAAGTACCTGGTCTTGTCCTTTCCTCTTGCCAGTGGATGCAGGTCATGAAACAGAAAAATAGGAGGGTGAACTTTCTGGGAAACACTACATGAAGAGACCAAGCAGACAGAAACATGCTTCAGGTGAGGGGTGCAGCAGTTACCCCTTCACAGGGTAGAGATACTTTTGTCAAATATTTAGGGTGAGGTCATGTTTAAGCTCCTCAAAACCTCAGAGAAATGGAAAACACAAGCAGGATGCAGGGTGAGTTTCTCTCTTGTGGCTGTGTGCTCAAGTCTTCTATTAGAGACAGTGGAGCTGGAAATGGGAACAGCTGATGGAAGCAAGTAGGAGGACCAGGCCCACAGACTGGCTGCCATGCCATTCCAGCTTGGGTTTATTTGTGGCCTGGACAGTTTTTATTTGCATTTTCTACACAGAATGATCACTGCAGAAAGGCTGATACTCCAGGGAAAAATCTTGTTGGTATTTCTCTGGGAAACAACCTCCTGTATGCATCAAGTGAAAACTGAGTAGCTCACTTTGAAATGATCTGTATGTATAAACTTGAAAAAAACCCCAAACCAACCAACCAAAAAGCCACAAAACAAAAAAGATACTTCCTCAGCTTAGCTACTAAGCTGCCTGTAGTGGTTCACTACTGATGAAGGAGGAATCATGGACAGGATCACAAAAGATTCAGTAGGTTAAAGTCAATAGGCTAAGAAGTGCACAGAGTACAACAGCTATCACTTTTCAGGATTAACAGAGAGAGAGGTGCCACATACAAATTATTTTGCAGTCTGCCTAGAGTACCTCTTGAGATAATGGAAATTAAGCACTTCAGGTCTTAAGCTTACCAGTTACAGCTACCAGTTGGAAAGCTTGGTCTCCAGAGCCCTGTGGGCACAGAACAGCCTTTGGAGTCAGACATCCACACACTGAAAAATTACTTCATTCAGAGTCCTGATGCTTACACAAACCTGACTCCAACCACACGGACAGTCCTAGTGAAGTCAATGCCTCAACTCTTCAGGCAAAATGTACTACATGAGTAAGTGCTGGGAGAACTGGGATCCCAAGTACTGGGGTTTGGAATAAAGCTTTTGACTGGTGAAGGTTGGACTTGATGACCCTGGAGGTCCCTTCCAACCATAATGATTCTATGATTCTGTGAAGTGGGAGGAGAAAAGTTACTCAGACTGAGCACTTCAGTGAATAGGAGAACACCCTTTACTAGATTTAATTCTTGCATTTGTGAATTGCTTGCAAAGATACATTTTATTTCTTTTGTGTGGATACTGGGTAGTGCAATAGGAACCTGGAGACATATATTATAGCCCATGAATCATCCTTGTGCTAATGCCCAGGGTAATACCCGAGTATAACACAAAACCATTTAAGCTCCATATTTAAAATTTCACTATGGTAGCTCACCAAGTTGAATCATGTGAGTAACCAGCGTGCCTAAGCCTGTGTTTGAGTTGCCTTGCTGTTTATCTAGTTCCATTCTGGCTTACGACATCCTATGTGATGAACAGCTACGAGGTCACAACATTAAACTGGACCAAAATTCAACCAGGGAACAAAATAATTTTTGGTATACTACATGTAACAAGCAAAGAAAGGGTTAATTTTAACTAGGTTGACATTTAACAAATGGTTATTTAAATGCTATGAATTCCAGTAACTTGATAGATCTACTTATAAAAATGAAAATTCTCCAGTTCATATGAACTGATCATATTCAAGCTATTCATGACTATAATTTATCAGCTATTCATGAACCCTTGACAATTAGCCTTCATAATGCAAAACAGCTTTCTGCAAAACTTCTGAATAAGCACATCAACTGACTGCTCACAGAAAGTACAGTCTGTACACCTATGGGATGGGTGTCCTACATGGAAATCAATGCACAAAGGTTGAAATATTTCTGTGTATATTTGATTCTGCTGCTGAACAAGACTGTGCCTGAATCTCTATTTTTTGATGCAAGGAGTGTGGAAAGGATCTGCTTTTAAACTCTGCCTTGGGTCGGATAATGAACGGTCTTCAGCTGCATTAGCAGGGAGGAGGTCTTGCAGGCAAAGCTTTCAGCTTCTCTTGTAGGTGTAGCTTTAATCACGGGGGACGATGCTGAGGCAAATAAGCCTGTTGATGTGACATTTCTCTGAAAGAAGAGAGCTTTTGCTGCTCCTTTAAAGAGCTGCCAGTGCCTGAATGACATTTTATATATTTATGTGTATATCTAAGTATTCTGCTTAGAAAAAACATTTAGGGCCTGTTTTCCATACTGATCTACCTTCCATCTGCATCATCAAGGGCACTCTCACAGAAGCAAGAGCCTTATTAGGGATCTCATCTGCTACTGCTGCTTATTCCCCTAACTGAAGTTTAACCCTCAGCGGACATATCTTTCTCATTTTTCATCATCTTTTCCCCCAGCAAGCAAACAACAGTATCAGCTTGCCCAGGGGAGGAGAGTTGAATTTCAAGGGAAGGCAAGAACACCTAAGCAAAGGCAAACAAACAAGAGCTTTCTTAAGGTGCCATTAATAAATGACAGATCAACCAATTTTCCCATATTGTCCTTAAATGAAAACCTTACTGAGCTCTGCAATTGCTGGTACATAGCTGGAGATAAAGGCATGTTCAAAGGCTAAGAACCGTAACGCTGCTCCCCATCAATATAAGCCCTGGCTATAGAATACACCACTTTCATGGCACATTAGAGGCACTGATACACAGTGAAAGCCATCATTTACCACTCATTATTTGGATTTTTGCTACAGACTAATATTTGACATTTTTCCTTATGCTAGGTAGTGCTTTACCTAGTGAAGCCCATTTGTATCCCTGGAACAGATCACAAAGTAGCTTTTAACACGTTATTGATAAGAAGGGCAAAGCCTGGTTTCCTGTAAGTATATTAAATGCAACATATCTTTAGGGTAAAACTGGCAGTTTTAACCCTCTCCCACATCCTGGATCCACATGACTCAGTGATTATTAAAGGCACGCCATACTTTTCAACCTGCAAGAGGCTTGTTTCATAGCTGCAGCTTGACTCAGTGCTTCAAGGTCCAGTGCTTGCTGCATCTCAAATCTAGAGGCAAACAACAAGAGGAATAAAAATGGCCTGCACACAAGGAACATGTTTTGGCTAGCATTTGAAGCAAGGTGATGGAAGAGAACAGGAGATGGCTAATCCAGAAATATAACCAGCCATTGAGATTACATTGAAGGTGCTATGACTACACTACATAGCAATGTCCTCACCACGCACCCCGATAACATTTGCATTCAAATGTTAATACCCATCCCAGCACCTCAGGCATGCCTCAGGCCCACAGAGGTCACAAGCAAAACTTCCACCAGCCCAGGGAAGGCTCGCAGTGATGCCTACAATTTTACATGATATGTCCATGCTCAGAGACCCACCCACACCGAGCTGTGCCCACAACCCTGTCAAAAAGCCCAGTGTGCATTGACATTCAAAATTCCATGCAATTGACAGTGGGTTTAGGTTTTGCTTTTTCAGAAATCTGAAATAATAGGTCAAGGTCAATCCAGCTGTGAGTGGACAACAATTAGAATAACTGACAAACATCAGATCCCTGCTATGCTGCCAAGAGCACAGCCCTGATCTGAACAGGAGGATATGTGATGGCAACAACACCCCACCACAGCTCTTCAGAGCATACAGCAGCTGACACCAAGGGGAAAGGGAAGCTCTCTAGTACCTCCTTGCCCACTCCTCCCTAGGTAAACCCATGCCTGTTAATGTCCAAGTGCTTCAGAAGCAGACTTTGCTGCTTGTTTATAAAGAGCCACAAGTAAGAGCCTGTGAATGCAATATCTTGACTATTCTCCAAGCAAGCATAAGGCAGGGGCTACACCCGAGGCTGTCAGACTGACAGCGATGCAATTAGCCCATACCCACGTCCTAGGAAGAACCTTACAGTTCAGTACAAGCCCCTTAAAGGGCAGCATCATTCAGACATTACCAGGCACTTGTCTGATCTGCACAGTTTGTATATGTATTTGTCTAGCACATATTAACTTGTCCAAGGTGGCTGGATATTTTTTTTCTTTTAATTTGCTGCTTTGCCTGCCTAGCCACTCTGTGGCTTACATCAATCCAAACAATGCAGAAGTCCAAAATAGTGATGCCACAGAAGACCCAGCACTGCTGTGCTCTCTGCTGTACAGCACCCTTGCTGAGCTGCCCTAGTAACCCCCAGTGAAACCCCCATCTTTCAGAGAAACAAACCTCAATAGCTTTCTTCTGCCACAGAGCACTTCACAGCATGGGAAAGGACTTCCTCCTGGCTCATCAGGTTTAATTACCTATTAAACTGTCTCATATCAGCACTCTATTAAGAGATCATGCCCACAACATTAATGAATCCAACAGACCAAAGTGGGGCATCTCAGATATCAGATTTTTGTTTCTAAACAATGTGCTGAGGTCTCCCAAGCATCCTATAGTGAGAGCAAGAGAGTCCAGCCACGAGACATTGGTGAGGACAAGGCAATGAACTGAATAAGCAAATCCCAAAGCATTTTCTAGGTGGGTTTTTTGTTTGTTTGGTTTTTAATTGCCAAGCACTTTATTATATACACATTCAATAAAGTGCTACTCACTGACAGGCTTTGGGAATTACTGGGCAAAAGAAAACAATAAATCTATGAGAAAACAAAATAGAGAGATGATAAATTAGGGTGAAAAAGGCTCAGATTGCACAAAGTGCTTTCCAAGAAAGTGTAAGTTATATTGTGTTATTACGGCTTCTAAAAACACAAGGCATAGACAGATGCTTTCTGTTCCCCTCCCACCTACATTTCCTGAGGAGGATCACCAGGGTGAACTATGAAAACGCGTCTGCAACAATAGCCTGGGCTTGTTCACCTGGGTGTGGTGGAGTGGGAGAAAACAGCAGAGCCCTTTGGAGTCCAGTGACCTGAAGTGTTGAAGCTTTTGAAGCCAGTGTGAGGGACAGATGAGCAGGAGACTCACTCCAGTCCCCCAGGGCTGGGGACAAAGAGCATCACCGCGGGACACGGTGCAGCAGCACTGGCAGAGCCTGCACTTAGCGCCGAGATATTGGATGCAGACAATAGCCTGGATTAGCTTGGCAGCCACCATGTTTATGAATTCCTGCAATACTGCATCTGCATGCAATTAGTAATAAATAAATAAATAAATATGCACAAAGGCCAAAGAAGCCAACCCTATGTCAAAGCTGTAGCAGGGACCTTTTTAGCTTGATGGTAGCAGTAATGGCATAAGAATACATGCTATATATTTGTTAAATTTACCATTGCTGCTGAATCACCTACATGTTTGCACCACAGTTTCTCATAGATTCACATATCCTCATTTTTCTCATGTCTCGACACTGGAATTTTGCATTACTTCTTGAAGATTAGTGCAAATTATAGCTTTTTCCACTCAGAAAGGAAAAAAAAAGGAGGCAAACAAGGGAACCCAATACAGCAGCATCAGAAGCAACTTAGCAGCAACCTAATTCTTGTGAGAAGTAAGCAGAAACATGGCGGATGAAGTTCCAAAGACCACAGTGTCAGGTGGCATCTCATGCACCTACAGCCCGATCTAGCACTGAGTTTTAGGGAGAGCCCTGCAGAAGGCTGCTGCTGCACTGCAATCTGAAAGAAAAGTCAGGCATGAAATAATTTCAGCCATTCATGACACTCAAAGTGCTGCACGTTTTTCCTTTTTTGAGTAAAACAAAACTGTGGGATCGATTTCTCTGAGCCAAACATCTCATGTGACAAATCTAAAGCTACATTAAAATATCTGACAGCTTCGCTCTCCTTCGATTCAACACAGAAATTGAAATCATCTGGGACATGTGAGCTAAGAGCTGAAGCGAAAGGAGAAGATGGGCAATTATAAAGGCTAGTTTGAGGCTAGAGAAGGATGATTATATTGGTATTTCCCATCTCCTGAAGATTGTTATACTGTGACTAATGCACTCCAGAAAATACAGCGTGAAGTTTACATTAGGAACATGTTTGGGTTTTTCCCTGCACACTAACAGTAGCCACCATCAGAATTTTACCATTCTCTTCAGCTGTATCAGATCATATACATTCACTTCTGTGGCATCGAAGTCTTCAATGTCAAAGCAGGAGCCTTTTAGAATGTAAAACAATGTTTCAGACATCACAGCTTTGATTTTTTTTCTTGCGATGGCATCTGTGTATTTTCAAATTGGCAACACGTCAGTTTCCTCAACCAATCTCCTTACTGAAAGAGTAGTGGAGATCTTAGCAAATATGCTGAGCTATAAAAGCTTTTATCCCTGTGACAAAGCACGCCAAACTCTGATGCTCTATATTCAATAAACAGAGTTGAGGGAAACACCATCAGTCCTGCTGGCTCTGACAATAAGAATATTCCAAGAAGTTCAAGCCTGCATTCAAAGCCCCATCCTAAAAGCTGTGTGATACAAAACATTCAGACACACATCAGCCTCCTGCTCCTCACCAGAAGCATCCTACATATGCAGATAAAATGCTCAGAAAGCCACTGCTGTAATTGATTTTTATCAGATCCCATACATGAAACAAGCTCTGCACAACTTTAGTTTCTTACTCATCACTTGGAGAACCTCACCAAGAGGCAATTCCTGAATCCTAGCAGAGGCAAGCTCTGTGCAAAGCATATAAATACAAAACAGGAAGAAAAACTGGTCCCCAATACAGGCTGACTCACACAAGGCAATGTCGATCAGGCAACAGCAAATGTGAAATCCAGAAACCTCAGGCCGAATCTCTGCATCCTCTGCTCAGTTCAATCTCTTACTAAAGTCAAGGGAAATTCAGATAAATAAGAGATTCAGCAACTGGCTTCTCATCTTATGTTCAAAAAATCCTTCTCCAGAGGAGTTTTGCCAGATCTGGCTATTTCAAGCAGGAAGCCTGTACTCCTGGGTGATAAACCCCAAGTGGGAATTTATGTGAACATCAAGGAATCTGAGCTCTGCAATGCTGATTGCAATTAGCAGCATTAGAGTACACTGCAAACACCACCATTCCCTCTTCAATGTCTGCTGCTGTTCTGTCCTACAAGATGACCCCTGGGGAATTTATAAATCAAGTAGAGTACAGCCAGCCCTGAATTCAGATTTGTGCTTGGAAGGAGAGTCCCCGGAGAGAAAAACCCATGGAGGGCTGGAAGCTGCTGCTGACAAGGCAACCCAGCTCCTCCACTGGATCAGAGCTGAAGTCACACCAAAAGGTCAACACTGACACACTGCCAGGAGCTCTGTTCGAGGAGAAACATCCAGTAACGTGGTAATGATCATCTCTCGAGTGCAGGGGGCTTCCATGGAGGACTCCAAATGTTATGTGGGGCCAGACACTTTCTGCTAACTGAGGTTATGTGAAGAGCCAAAACCAAGGAAAAATTGAGAATAGCATGGAAGACTAAAAACAAGGGTTGATAATTGCAGTTGTAGATTCTTCCCAGTCCTCCCCACCTCTACCTCCTGGCACCTTTCTCCAGGTGCACTTGTGTTTTGCTGCTTCCTTCAGTGGAGACCTTTTTCATTAGGAATCTCTAATCAAGTTCCTCAGAAGCAATCATCTTGGCACGTGTCATTTATTGACTCAAAGATGCCACCATGCAAGTATGAGTGCTGCTGAGATGTGCTCATATGCAGTCCCCTTACCTAAATCACAAGCTCTTCTAGGGCCCTTCCTTCAGCCCAGTGAAGCAGATGGCCCCTCCAAAGATTTGGGTGCCTCTCAGGCTCCTTACCCAGGCACCACTTTGCTCTCCTTTCCAGACCAGTAGTCCCACTTCAGGCAAGGATAAGTCAATCCCAGTAGCCAATGTGGTGATCAGTATGGACATGCCAAGTCCTGATGGCCTCAGAGCCCTCTCCACCCCGAGTAGCTCTGTCCTGATCAAAAGGGCCTCTCTGATTAACAGTGTCAGGCAAGATACTATCACATAAAATAAGGCAGCAGTATTTCTCGAATCCTTCATTCATCACACAACTGTTAAATATTAGTTGCTCTTACAACTCAAACAACCAAGTCTATATTTTTATCCTGATTTCTCCCAGTTTTCCTTTGTATTGACATATTTCTGTATTGCATCATTCTGCAGAGCTGCTGTTAACCAGATGCTGCTATTTATGCCTGCAAGGGAACTGATCTCTAGATGTGGGTGTGCTTTGTTTTTAAAGCATTTACTTCCTTTTGAATGAAAGTCACCAAATTAAAGCAAGGTATTTCCCCCCTCCCCATTTTCAGAGTATAATAGAATACACAAACGTAAACCAAAGTGTGTTTAAACACCTTTTCCAAATCAAGTAAAAACCCATCCATCTTAATAGCAACCAAAACTGAGAGTTCTTCCTACACACCATGAACACAGCAGATGTTAAAAAGCTGTTTAATCTTCTTTAGAGCGCTTTAGGTAAAAAGCTGCAGCTTTCAAATGTGTACAAAAAAGGTCAGAAAACTAAAATGCCTTGAAACAGTTTTGCTCAGAGGCCAATGGGATTTGAAGTAACCTCTATAATTTCTCAAGTTCCCAAACTTCATTATTATCAAGTCCTCTTTCCCTTTTGATGTTTTTAACTATGCAGAAAGTGGGTGTTGCCTTCAGCGTGTCTAAAACTTGTAAGCATTTTTGATTTATTCTCCTTGAAAGGTTGGTATACCTGAGGCTGAAGCTAATGACTGGAGAGCCATTGAAGTGTAGATTTACCATAATCACTTTTTCAACCCCATCATAAGGGCAGCTTTACATTTTCTCCTGGATGTTCAAGGAAAAACACCACAAACCCTCCAAGTCTCAAACCACACAACTGTTTTATAAAAGTTACTATTCTTAGAAAGTTTCCTCTTGCTTTGCAAAAGGATGTTGCACCTTCACACTGGTTCATTCCCATGGACAATGCCAGCATCTGCACCAAAAACTCAAGATCCCTTTTGAAAGCAAATTGTTCTACTGCTACTAGTCTCAGCAGCCTCACCAAACACCAAGGGAGGCTTATAGCAGAGAGCCTTCAAATTATAGTTCTTTTTGCAGGTTTGTTGTATCTCCTAGTAGGATGCATGGCTTTCAGTATTTATTACTAACATCTTGAATAAAACTAGAGCATTTTCTATAAGCACATACACAAACCCATTACTTTTCATTTTATGGCACAGATACGTTCTTGGATGCAATTAAGTACCTTTCTGCCACCAATAAATAAATAAATAAAAAACCCAATGATTAATCCAAGTTCAATGCAGTCCTTCGAAAGAAATGCTTGCTTCCTGCATTTATTCCTGCACCTAAAGTTCAAAACCACCAACAAGACATTATTTTTGACAGCATATCTAATCCTCTCTAATATTATATTGTTGCTCACCTTCACTTGAGAAAGAGACCAGAAAAATATTCTGCCTAAGGAGTGAAACAAAGTAGTACAGGATTTGACTCTGGTGTAGAATATATCATGAACACCACAGCTGGGAAACAGGACAAAGCCAGAGATAATGTAATGTTCCCATATATATGCAAGAAAATTTCTTATCATCTCCAACAGGCCCTGGACAAGAGCTTGAAGCACAGCTGAGAAGGATGTTTTATTTGTTCTCAATCTTTTCTGTAGGGACATGCTGTCACTGGAGTCACTTCCCAGCACTGAGAACAGACAGACAGAAAAGAAGGGTCACAGCCTTCTGTGCCTGTGACGCTTAGCTCAGGCAGGACAAGGCAGGAGATTTCACCTTCATCGGGAAAATGTACCAACTCATGCCCTCTCCTTCCATCTTGGAAACAACATGGCCATCCTCTCCAACTCAGGAATGCACTCCTCCCCTGCAGACAGCTCTCTTCTGAATTTGTCTGCAGCTTTTCTGCAGTTTTAACCCTCACACACATCTTGGTTCCTTTAACAACCCCTGTGGTGTGCCAGAGCAACCCCGGGACGGGCTGAGCCTGCCGAGCATGACCTACCTTAGCAGTTGCCCACAAGTCTGCTCTGACCCCAGATGTACATGTTAAAGAGTTACTGACAACTGAAGATGCCTTCGTAGCAGGCAGTGACAAGCAAGGCTGTATTCCCTCAGTATAGAGCAGCAGAGAGTGCTTTAATTACAGATTTATTAGCCTACAGTAATAACAGCCTGGAGGCATTATTATTAGCACACACATTTTTCTCAGTCAGACCTTAATTGGGTATCTGCTTCACTCAAGCCAATGAAGTACCAATGCCATGCTCTCTGAGAAGTTACAATTCATTCTTTTCAACATTCAAAGTGAGAATCACATGTGAATACTGGTGCACTCAACAGCTTATTCATTTGGAGAGTCTAGAACCTAGCCCAAAAGCTGAAGTTTCCTGAAAAAAAACCATATCTGTTTCCCTTACATCTGCTCAACAGAGCAAGAACACAGATACTGAGCTCTTAGGAAGAATATTTAAGGAAATATGGGAGAAGTTGCCTTTCAGGTCCCAGCCTCTATTCACCTGACTTCTTCTTGACATCTGTCAGCACCCAGCTAAAATTCATTTTAGAGAGATACATAGATACCTATTGCATTAATTGGCAATTAAGCAGGGAAATAGGGTAGAGTCTGTCAGGCTTTTAAATACAGACCCACTCCAAAGCCATGGCAGGTTAATAATGGGTCGTATTTTCAACTTCTCCTTATGCTCTCCAGTTTGCAACTTCAACATGAAGACAATTTCTCCCCACATCTTTACAATAAAAGAAACCATCAAAGCCAGCTTTTATCCTATCATTTGCCCCAACTTCCAAAACATCCAACACAGCTCTGGGGTTGCAAGTCTGTGCTCATCAACTGATGTCACGTATTCAAAATAGCTCACCTCAACAAAGGGAACACAGAACACTTCAGACTGCAAAAGGCAGCCTATGGCAGTAAGGGATCTCTGGTCAAACCATGACAAATTTTACCTTTATTTACATTAAAGAGTGTCCTAATGGTGCTCAGGTGATGGCTCATTAGCACTGTTGGAGTTCTTTGAGCAACAGAGCCCTCACCACGCCTGAGGAGGTAAAGAGGTTATTCTTGTAGTGCTGTACCATCTGCTTTGATGTAGGTTTGTAATGGTACCGAAAGCAGATTTTAAAGTGTTGAAGATTTTATAAATGTAACAAATGATGGGCTTTATAGTGTCCTGGAGTTGGAGTATCCATGACAACTCTCCACTGTGCCAAGGGACTTTTAGTCAGATATTGGGAAAGTCACTTATAGCCTGGTTTTCGTAAGATGCAGCAAGGTCCTGGCGGGATTTCTCTCAATCCTTAAAGAATTCACTGTCTCCAACTGTAATGGGAGACAACATCCATGGCTGTGGGGTTCCTTGGTTTCAACTGCCCCCTCCAGTGGTTATAGCTTAAAGAAGATCTACCTAGAAAATTGTTCCCAGTTGATGTGCACAACTAGCTGCCATGAAGGAAGCCCAAATAACCCACTTGGTTTCAAAACCAAAAAATACCCAAAAGCCCATGCAAATCTGTTTGCATTATAGCAGTGAAGGAGTTCACTCAGTACAGGGACATAAAAACTTCCCTTATCCCAGGCATGGCCTACCCCACTGAAACACACCAGTAACATAACCCCAGTGCCTTTTAGAAACCCTTATTTTCCTGGCCAAGTACTGTGAATTGAGTGACATGGCATATAGTTATTTTTTATTCATTCTTTCCCTAAAGAATTACTCTTTATTCTGTCTCATTAGATGATGAGCATTTAGGAGCACATTTGAATGCACTTCCCTTGAAAACACTCAATGACACCACCATAGGTCAGATCATAACTCTATGACTTTGATCCATTACTAATTCTGCATTCCAGGGAGATCTCACAGCCAAGCCTCTGCCCTGGCCAACTACAGCTGCTGTTGCTGCTTGTTACTTTCAGAGAATGAATAAGAGTGGCCTTTCCCTCCCTAATTTCCCATTAATGAACATCAAAGCAGAGTACACAGCCGGATTCTCCTTCTGTGATTAACTGATGTTTTCAATGTGCACAATTGATTTGACCACATGCATTATTCACGAGCTTTTGCCTTTTTAACTGTAAAAATAAACCCTTATGGGTTTTAGGATTGTCAGCTGTCTTGGGGGCTCAATGCCGTACTGTTTGGCACAAGAGCCCCAGTCTCCAAGGCTCTAACTCATCGCTTAAGTATTTACTAAATTTGACACAGATAAGTCCCAGTAAAGCCTGGGGAAGCAAATACTCACATCCTTACATTTACACATTGCTCAGGTGCTCCGATTATGCTGCAGCATTCAATGCAATAGACACCCAAGTTTGAAAGGATTTAAAGGCTCCTGACAGGTACAAGTCACACTGGCCTGATCCTCACTCTACAACACAGACACATAAAAAGGCCAACATGGCTCTGGAGTGCAACATGTCCTGTTGTACACCAGGTCTGCTCAGCAGAGAGATGGCAGAGACACTTCTGCTTGGACTGAGAGGCTCATCCTGGGGAGACATGGTCCAAAATGACTCTGGTGAGGAATCTGGAGGAAAAGTGACAGAGTTTACACCAGAAGAGGCTGCTACAAACTGAGCATCATCACACAGGGAAACACAGGGGCCCCTTTGACTGCAGGTACCCAGGGGTTAGCAAGAGTAACAGCCCACGGAGACCAAACTGCCCAAGCTCTGCTCCTGTGTTCTGTGATGGCCAAGAGGTTAATTAGCCAGCCAGCAACACAACCCGACCTCCTTGCATCACACAGCACAGCAGCATCAGCAACCCTTCACACATGGCTTGCTCACAGGATGGATCTCCAGATAATTACTGACAAAATAAGCATAAATGAGTCAGTAAAAGTCACAGAATGTGCAGTGTCCACAGCCAGCCCAAAAACCCAAAACCCAACAAAAAACCCCAACCGAAACCACACAACGAACAAGCTTCACAAATGCTTTGCAGTTGCCACTATTTACAATCCTGAGGTGCTCTGCAGTTCAGCACCAACTTTTAACAACAAAAAAGCATTATGGAAATCTGGTTCACAACCAGACAGTGCAGGAAAAAACTGCATTCCCATCAGATCTAATTTGATTAGCATTTATATACAGAGCTCTCAGCATTTTGGACAGAACAGTGCAAAAAGTTGATATGCTTTTCCCTTGTCAAAAAAAACCTATAGGCTTGGGCATGTTTTGAAAAGTTCTATCAAATAAGAAGCTTTCCACACTTCTTACGTTACCAATTAATGAAAAACAGAAACAAAAAATCTTTTAAAAAACTGAAATCCTTCTGCGAAGCTGAAGATTATCTTGGAATATAGGTTTTAGCTAATAAGGCTCTTAGAGCCCAAATCATATTTTTAAATAAACCTTATAATTTGAAATCGTTATGACTTAAGGGAATTTTCTAGCTGGGAACCAAGTATTTTAAAACTGAAGTAAAGAGGCAAGGAAGTGATAACAGAAATTAATTAAGGGAATTAAACAGAGTTAATTGAATGCTTTCATGTTCAAATTAACGCAAGGTCTGTATTCAGTAAATGTGAAGGTAAACCAAAAAATTCCTTTATGTACACTCCTTAAATCTGTAGGTAATTGATTTCATGCATTTTGCATCTTTATTACATTACAGTTAACAACATGTTAATATAAATATAAAAGACATGCCTCCAGTAATGGCTTCACTAAAGGTAAAACACAACGTGAGCATTGTAAGTGATCTTTCTTGCTGGCAATATTGAATTTATACTAAATACTGAAGATAGTTATATAGATCTACTGGGATGTGTTCCCACAGCGTATTTTGGACAACAGAAACATTCTAAGACATATCACATAGACCTGAGTTTATCCATTTCATTTCGTGCTGCCTGATAGCATGGAATTAACCGAAAGGAGGTGAGTGAAGGAGAGATGTGGCTCTTGAGGGCATCAGGAGCCTGCCTGGCTGAAGGGAGACCTTATTCCCGGTCCAGGGACAGAGAACACTGAAGAGAAGTCATACATTGCCACATAACTTTGTTTCACACTTACTTTGCAATCCTATTGGTTTCCATTTTGAAGTTGTTTGAGTCACTTTCAAAAGATGCTTTCTATTAAGCATGCTGAGCAGTCAGCAAGTGGTTGTCAGACCTACCCTGCTGCAGAACTGAGGAATACATGGGAATACACAAAGGTTTCGGGACTTCCTGCACACTTCTGACAGCTGTAACACTGTGGAGCAACTGGGATAGGTGCAAAAGACAATAATAAGTATCTTATATGCAATTAAAATCCATTTTCTATCACAAAAGTACATTTATTTAATTCAAGATGAAACTAGAAGCTGTACTGACAGTAATATTTATTTTTTTTTCCAGAAAACTCAGGATTGACAGCTTCCAGCTTTTCCCTTCTGTGGTCTGTGCATGAGGCTGCTCAACTATCTTGTTCCCATTTGCACACCTACACAACACCTCAACTTTAAAATATCAGAGTCAGCCACGCTATCAGTTCTTAATCTTGTCATGAATGTGCAAGTCACTCACCATCCTCTCCTGCCTTACCATAAAGGATTACCTGCTATAGGTTGTTATTCCTTGTCTATTCAATTTAGGTTTCAGACATGTTATTGGTCAAGTGTCCCTCTGAGGTACTGTGTACACAGCCTGAAACATCTTGCTGTCAGGAATGTTCTTCTTCCTTGCATTTATTTCATACTTCGAGTTTCACCTTGCTTCTGTCTTGAGTAATCCCTCTTCATATTTTTGTTCTTCAAATATTTATAGTGTATTACTTCCATCCCTCCCTCTGCCACCCTCGGCGCCTTCTAGCAATTTTCCTTTTTAATCAAATCCTTCAGGCTCCTGTTAATTTCTTAGCTACTCTTCTCTGACTATCTTCTCAATTACAATAACTTCACAGCGATGAAGTAATCAGAATGTAATTTATTTTGGGTGCACTTATGTAAATACTTTATAGAGAAGCACAGCCAAGTGGATCAAGCAGTATCCATTTAGGCAACACACTCAGTTCCAACATTTGGACGTGCACCCCTCCCACCAAGCACAGGAGCTTTTGCACCTTATTCTCAAACTGGCTAGACCAGTAACAGGGGGGGTTGTCTGATGAGCTGGACAATTCAACCAGTTGCCACCCGAGGTTTCTGTTCAAAGCCCTGATGCTCTCCTTTGTGTAATGAACAGTTACACCTTTTGGGACTTCTCTTCCCCTGTAAGATGACATAACCTTCAAACACAGGAGCTCCTGGAGACTTCAGTCTTCAAGAAAAGAGCAAGGACAGGTCAACAGGAAAGAAGGATAAAGTGTAAATCATCCTGCCTCTTCTGTCCCCTGCAGCTCTCACGCAGGTGGGAGGGAGCCTGGAATTTGCAATAGTAACAGATGCAATCCTGCTCCTCTCTGGAAGTGAATTTATATCCCTGGGCTGAGAAGACTCCTCACACATTCCCTCTGCAATTCAACTTTCAGCACCTTGTTTACATTCCCAATGCTCCATCCAGGATGTGTTTCAAATGCAACAACCAGGAATTCTGTACGCACAATAAAATCCAAATTTACTCACAGATTATGAGGGGTTTATAGGCAAATCAAATTTCATATATGTACACTTTTTAAATGTGTAGGTAACAGTAAAATAAAGTGCATTGCTGCAAGAAATAAATGCCTTTTAAAAAGATGTATTTCTCAGTGTTACTGTAAAAATAGGTTTTTCCCTCAAGCTTGTATTATTTTTGTTAGACACCTCTTGCTCTTCAGTAAGATCAAGCAAACCAAGGACAAGATTAGAAGATACAAGAGCACTGTTTACAAGCTTTTGGTTAGATGGGGTCTGAAATACCCTTCTGGACCAAACCAGGCTACAGTGCAGTATCCTCAAAGTCAAAGCCAATTGTTTGACATTTCACTGCCTAAATAGATTTACCTCACCCACATGCACCTACCCCCACATCTGCTTTCCTCCTTGGTGTCACTGAACGTGTTTGGTTCTCTGCACACTATACACAGTATCTGTTATCTGCAGTTCACCAAGTTTCTCTCTTGATCCACTGATCCCAGAGACATTTCAGTTTCTAGTTCTCATGAGCTGAAATTCTGCATTCTTGTTCCTGTACTTTCTTAAGCTGATTAAAAAAAAAAAAGCATATCACACTCATGCACCAAAATACTCTCCCTTTTGCATACCCATCCCACGACGTCTGGAATGCAGCTTTCTCCAGAACAGACAGGAAGAGCTTCCCAGATTTCTCTTACCATATGAATTCATTCAAAACATTCTTGCCAGATGATGAAGAAAACAGTTTTATACTTGGAAAGTAATGGTAAGTTTGAGATGGTCGCAAGGAGTAGGAGTGTGAAAAATCACTGCTCCTGACAACATTCAGCAATGTCCTCGGGGGTTTTGGAAAGTAGACCTGGCAACAAGAGCAACATTGAAAGGACTATCACTCAATAGCTGACTGAAATAAATGTTGGTTTTTGCTAATATGAGCCAGCTGGGTTTATCCTTGTCAAAAATATCATGCATGGTTGGCCTGTGGTATATTACATTGGGGTAATGATTCAAACCAGAGATCTTAGAAGCCAGCCCATGCCATCTGTAACACCAAGTGTCAGATACAAGGTTTGCACTGAGAAGGTATAATTAACATGAAAAATTGGTTTTCAAACAAAATACAAGTGCTAAAACCTCTCTAGTTCCTTTTCCTTACATAAAATGTGCAGAGTTTTGCTTCGTAATAAACCAGCACAAGAGGTAGTTCCCCACAAAAATCTATCTTCTCCCCTCCATTCAGAAACATATAGCTTGGCTCTCAACATCAGCAAGTCTCCACATCAGTCATGATTTCAATTCCTCAGTACCAGACCCAGTAGGGTAAAAAAGGGGAGAGGTCCAGGCAGAAAAAATAAAATTCTTTGTACTGTAGATTCATTTTGAAGACCATGGGAAGATGCAAGCATTGGCTGAAGTGATCAGATGGGTGGTTGCATTGCTGAGGTTCCCTGTGTGGCACTGGTTTGGACAAGGGTGCTAAAAGCCCTTCAGTCCCACAGGCAAGCCCGGGAAGCCCCTTGCCCTTGGGGCTTTTGCAGCTTTGGCCCAACTTGCCCAAGCAAAATAGCTGAACTGGTGGTCCCACACGTGCCCTCTTTGGTCTTGTCCTCTCAGTGCATGTGCTCATTGCATCTCAGATCTTCACACAATTTCCAGCCCATCTGCACTAAAGACTTTTCTTGCTTCTTTCCAGAGATTTCAATGTCAATTCCTCCCACCAAATTATACCAAGACCTGCTTTCTATTCCTGACTGGTGACCCTCTACAGAAAAAACTGGACCTTGATCTCCTCAAAATTTCCTTACAATATTTGCCAAGCATAAATTCAAACTGAAAGACCCATTTGCACTGAAATGAGTCCCATTTCCCCCATGTCTCCCTAGGCCATCCTTTCCCACATTCACCATTCGGCTACGATCTTCAGTTTGACCTTCCAGAAAACAACTCATTGCAAATGCTTTCTGAACAACATCTCAGGATAACACCATGGAGACAGACTAGAGAGGTTCAAACTCTGGTCAAGCCACCACCAACCAACATCTCCACTATCACAATATCAGGTTTCCAACCTTGGGAAAGGTTCGTGCACCCTTTCACAATGCTACCCCAAAGTCAGACCCGAGGGAATTATTTGGTAGATGTCCATGATAAAGTGTGGCCACTCACTGAGAAATTTAACTGAAACTGCACAAAGTGGAATAAATTTCAGGAGCAGAGATCATGTCATACTAACCCTTAACTAACCAACAATCTGGAAATTAAGGTTCTCACACTGAATGTGGAAGAAAGGGAAAATTTCAATTCAACATTTCAAATCACAAGTTTTTCTTCTCAAAAACATTTAAGTATTTTGATCTCAATTGTTATTTCTGATGAGGACAGATTTTTAAAAATTATTATTATTATTTTACAATGTTTTTGTTGTGAAAGAGTGGCTTCTCTTCCAGTCTTCTTTTAAAGCCATAAGGTGCTACCCTTCTACTTACTGCATGAAAATTATTAGTATATTTTTTAAAAGTGTGAAAGGAGTTAGCAGTAACTGGGACACTTCTAAAATAAACACAGACCTACCACAAAGCAGCCTACAGTCACAGACATGATGTACTCTGCAACATTATTTCCACCTTTAAATCAGACTTCATTTATTATTGTAATTTCTTTTCCTCCTGAAAGAACCAAGTAAAGGTAGGTATGTGTACATTTATATACAGTGAACTGCACAAAGCCAGAGAAATAGAAATAGGAAAAAGAGGACATAGGGAAGTATGGCCAGGAAAAATAAGATGAGCAGGTTTGAGAATTAGAAGTGCAGGAAATATGAAAGCAGAGAAAAAATTGATACTGCTGACACTTTTCCAGATTAAGCCTATCTGGTACATCTGCCTCTTCTTGTCAGCTGGAATAAGAAGATATAAAAGGAAACTAGATATGATGTACATTTGTGTTATTGCACATAGCTAGGGTAAGGCTTTATCTGCTGCTTGGGTACGGACAGAGTACCTACCTCTTCATGCTTATTGTGAGCATTTGAGTGGCCTAAATCCACTGATAATATCAGAACGGGTTTTGGGGATTCAGAAATTGTTTACTTACGTGTAAGTAATTTGATCCAGGAAACGAAAACAAGCTGAACCAGCCTGTAGTCATTGCAGAATCATCTCATGTATTGAAATCACTTCATTTTTAAGTAGCTTCTGACTGCCATATTTCATTTCTTCAAAACCAACCAGCCTATGCTTCAGACACACGCAAGTACAACCCTAGCTACGAGGGTTTCCTTATGGATCTCCTGAATAAATTTGGGACATACAACAGGAAATCATCTGATAACAACTGATTCAGGAGACTAAAAAAAAAAATCCTGATTTTTCACTCAACACCACTGCAAAGCAAGGACAATATTGAGATGAATCATTTACCAGGGTTGCTTGCTTCCCAAGGAAATGAGAACAGCCGCATGAAAGCCTCTTGTACAAAACCTGCCCTCCTCACCCTTTTTCCCCCCAAAAATGAGCAAATTGGCTCAAAAGCTCCAACACAAACTCCATTCCTGATGTCCTCCCTCACGTTCTGTGCCATTTTGCAGAGCCACAGCCAAGAGGAGGAGCACTGGGAACAGTGCTCAATGCAAGCACACCAGATATTGAACCACCCGTGATGCCAGGAGCAGACAGCTGAGTTGTATTGCTGTAAGCCTCCAAGTTCAGTGCCATTCCCACTTCTGTCAGTCAGGAGCTGACTCTCCCAAGCTTGGCAAAGACCCCAATACCAGTGTTTCACTGGACTGACAAACCAGCACTCAAGTTCAATTTCTAGTTCAGCTGTTAGCTGACCACAGGCTAATGGGGAAAAATGATACCAATTCCCTTCTAAGTCCTTTTAGATTCAGAGAGAGATAAAAGCTAAGAAATTATTATCACCAGAAGAGATTGATGATCTTTGAATTGCTCTGCTTTTTGCCTGAGTCTGTGTCCTTATAAAACTTCCCATACACTTGAAGAAAGTCTTGGCACTCCCAAGAGCAGTGTCAGCTCAGTGAGGACAGTTTGCCTGCTTCATTTTCTGTCTTGCCCTCCCTCAAACTGCCTTTCAAACTCAGCACTAAAACACTCCAGCCTTATCTTGGTAAATTTATGTGAGCAACTTTATCCTATGTGTTAAATTTTTAGCAAATACTGTATTTTCCCTGTAAAGGGACTGCCACACAACAATAGCCTAGAAAGATGCCAAATAGGTTTTGGTATCTTCAGCTGCTTCAGAAAAATAGCCAGACTTTTGGTTGTTGGTTGCAGTCACCTTTGAGGAAGCGAATGAAGAGGCAAACAGGTTACATCGAGCTATAAGCAGAGCAGTAATTAGTTACCCTCATCCTCAGGTCTTCTGAGCTTGTTTTCTCCCCAGCAGAAATCCTCTCTTCAGTTGTATCACACCCAACAAAAATAGAGAATAGGAACACATGTGAGCTACTCTAGGAGACTTGCTTAAAAATTACAAAGTAAATTAAATCAAGCTCCTTATGCCACCAAAGGTATGGAAGGGACAACACATTAGGAACAACAGCAAGGGTTTTGCAGCTGGAATTGGCACATTCCTGCAGCAGAAGTGGAGAACGTTTGAAGAGTCAATGGTACTAAAAGTCAGTTGCCACGTGCATCACGTGCATGGCATAGCCAGCTCAAGGAGTGAGGATTTCTCAGGAGTTTCAATCAGGGTTTCAAGGTTAGTACAAACCAAGTGTGCTCTGTAGTGTTTCATCCTTCCCAGTCTTAGCTGGAAAGATCTCTCTTCCCAAGAACATTTAGTATTTTATATGAACTTGCTCTTACCATGCATGAACCTGGATGAAGTAAAGGGGTTTTCAGGTGTAGGAAGTTAGAAATCCAATGGAGCTACTTCATGCACACTCACCACCTCATCACATGGATTTCATTTCTGCAGGAGGAGCCGGGCAGACACTTGTCCCAGTTTCCTGTTCTCAATACAAATGAACTCTTGCACACATTACAGCAGTAGCACATTCAAGGCCTTAAAAAGATAAATGTAAGAACAGATTTATATTATCAACCACCTGCTGCTGGCAGTGGCCATGACTCTGGTGTGCTCAGAGACTAGAGAAACTTAGTGCCAAAAATGCAGTTCCAATGGGAGAATCAGAAACCCCCATGTGCACCAAGTAAATGTCATACCCAGGCATAATGCCAAGGCTGATTTCTCAGTACCATCAGTGACTATTTCCCAAAGTAGTTAATTAGGGAACCACAGGAAAAGCAACTCTTGACTTGACCCTGGCTAGCACTGAGGATCCAGTTCTTCATGCCTGTTCACAGACCACTGCCATCCACGGACCCCTACGTGTTTAAGTTCAAGGTCCATCTTGCATTAACAGAAAGTTGAGAGACTTCTTGCAATCAAGAACAACTCGAACAAAGATCAGAAAAGCCCCATACACCTCAGAAGTGCAGTCAAAGAACAAGATTCTTGCAGATGGCAGAAAGGTTACGTAAAGATGACCCTACTCTGAGGCTTCAAGAAGGTGAAGTTGTACCCCAAATAGAAAGCAGCACGCACTACTCCAGCAGGCTGACTGTACAGGTAGTACAAAACAGGCCAAAATACTCTCAGGAACAATTTTGCCAGAGTTGTAACATCTAATAATAAATCCTTTATCAAAAAGTTCCTGGGTAGTAGCCTGCAAGGCCAGTGGGTGATCAAGGTAAGAGAAGGAGCTTTCACAGAAGAAAAGGCCACAATAAAAAGAGATTTAGTTTTTTCTTTTCAGTTGGAATATTTCAGTGCTTTTTTCCACCCAAGGCAGTGGGAGCCAGTGGTCTTGGAAGACCTGCCTGAATTTTAAGTGCCAGTGGAAGAGGTTACAGCAAAGGCAGACAGCACTAACAGTGCCAAATCATGAGCAGAGGGCAGTTTTCAACCAAGAGTTTTAAATTATTGGAAAGAACTGAACTTCTACTCTTTATATCATTTGTTTAAAGTCTGATTTTGGCCTCATGTTTAATCTTGCCAGGGAGTTTTTAAGCTGACCTTTCTGGAAGGGCATAAATATAACCTCCAAATTACTGTTCACAAAGAAGCCTCTCTTTAAAATGCTTTGCTGTGTGCACTAAGAAAAGAAATGCCCAAAATGAAAGAGGTATGGGACTTCTGCCACATAACTTGCAAAGGTCTTTGTTATGGAATAGTTACAGCTACCAGGATTTTCAAAGTAGGTTAAAGAAGTCAAGTACGCAAATGCCTCCAAAAAGGTTAATTAAGTATCTGATAATTCCTTCATGGGTGCCTCTGAAAATCTTACATTCACCACGAGTGGACTGGTTTATCAATTCCAATGCCACTGTTTTCTGCAATAAAAAAGTTCATAGGTACAGAGCTGGACCTGGATAGGTTGGGTTTCTCTCTGCTACTCTCATTCATCCAAATTTTGGCAATTCCTAAAATAGTTTGTGTGAATCATCCACTATAACGCTTCTCTCTCCACTAAGTACAGACTGGATCTAGTAACCTAGTTCAGGATGGAGATTTAACGGGAGCTGTGTACAAGCTCAGCTGGGAGTTCTCTCACCCATGTCCCTGATAACACCTTTGAGCTCAGCAGAGGAGTGTGGACTTAAAAGGATCAGATGTCAGCTGCTTTGCTCTAATTTTGTTCCTGCACTCTTCAATTGCAGTCAAATCCTTCACCTGACTCTCTTTGTCAAATGGCTGTAAAATCACAAGTTCCCATTAAAACAGCACAAGGTTATAGCTACCACTGCCAGTGTAACTACATTATCTCAGACTGTATTATGAACAGCTACATACCCTGGCAGCCAGGATATATTAATAAGAAGATATTTAATTATCTTACTCAGAGCTCTGGAGATAAAATTCACATCTATAATTAACATCACACCACCTGACCTGAAAACAGAGCCTCTCCCTCAGGGCACACCACTACGGGGAGGCTGTGAGGGGTGAAAGCAGAGAGGAACCAAGTAACTCCAAGGATCTAGAGCACAGTTGTATACATCCTTTCTTGTTTTGAACCAACACAATTGCTTCTAAGTTCAAGTGTCCTGGATACAAGTGAATGTACCCTCTCTTATATTTCAATGCTAGTGTACCTTATAACAGTGGGCATTTGAAGCAGCAAATCTGAATTTTGGGAGCTAGCCTTCTACAACGTAACTTCCCTGAGCTACCCAGAACTTGAACCCAAGTTTACAAATGATAGAGCTGATAGTGAGAAATATTCATCTTTTGCCTGCAGACAGAGCAGACTGGCCACACTTCTCTTCCATGCACAAGGACTCCACTCACAATTAGAACTCGTTTCTTGGTAAAAAAAAACATAAAAGCAAAGTTACTTCAATAAAACACTTTCAGATCTCTGAAAGGTTGGAAGGCAGTTTGAATTCTCATAATGCAAACGCACTTGAACTCAGCCCTTTCCACGAGACTCTGATCTATTTGCTTTTTTGCATTTCCCATAGTACATGCCACTACAATTTTCCCTTGATGTCTGACATTTCTGAAAGCCCAGAGGAAATTATAAGAATAGCCTAATACAGATGAAAAATGAAGCAAGCAATAGGCACTAAAATGGAAAATTGCATACATGTATATTACATTAACTACACAGAAATACATCTTCCAGGAGACTTTACAGTAATTGTTGCAAAAATAAATCACACCCAAAAAGCACTTATTAACGTTATGGGAAATAATGTTGCTTTTAATGTAATTTTACTGATGGCTTGCTAATTTATTTTTGAGTCCGTTATAATTAGGAGCCTTTTCAACAATTTAGGTTAAAAAAATAAAATTCAGAGGCTATGTAGGTCAACATCAACAATGTTCATCATTTTAAAAAGGAAAATAAATCCTAAAGGATTCTAAAGGCTGCTTTCCCAGCAATTGAAGATTTCCAGCTATGCAAACCCTTCATTATGAGATGAAGTCAGAAGTGGGGATGTTAATTAATACTTAGGTATTGAGAAGGAAGAAGAAAGATCCAAGACAGTCTTGACACTTAGGGAGTGCTTTTTGAGCAATTCTTAATTCAGTGTTTTGTGTAGATGTTGTTTTGACAGTACCACAAGAAGTGAAAACCAATGGAGCACAAGGAGATAGAGGTTAAACAGAGATGGCTTTCCCTGTTAGTTTTTCATAGATATGGGATAAATCTGTCCACTTATCCTAAGGTTCATACCCCCAGTTAACATAAGAGAAAGCAGCTGCTCATCCATGAAGCCAAGGAGCCACTCTTCCCTCATTAGCAAACTAAGAGACACATTCTGCTTTTCCCATCTGCAGCTTGTTTGTGTGGCTACAGCCTCTAAAGCAGGAGTTTCGCCCCAAGATGGCTCTCAAAGAGACACATTAATACAACAGACTTTATTCAGGAGCCTTCAGTCAAAAATACAACTGCTCAATCTGTAGTTTTACCCATAGCCAAAAGCGACAGTTTGAAGCACTACACTAAACATGTGAATGCTCTTCACTAATGAAGTAATAGATTTTTAAGTTTCTATACAGGTATATTATGCTAATGTCAGATAGAAATGCATGGTTATGAATAATATTAAGCTCTATTCACTTGATATGTTCTCAAACAGTATATAATCATCTCTCAAGCTTCCCCTAATCTATATATCCTCTTAAAGAGATTAATTTTCCTGTTCATTCATAAGCAAGTCACAGAGTCTATGTAATGAACATTATCCATATACATCTAAAGAATGTCTCATTTTTAACCAAGGAAGCATCCTCTCCAGAGGCCAAAGAGTTCCTTGTGGACAAGAAAAAAATGTTTTAACTTCCTTAGCTATGCTTCCTAAAATATTTCTCCACACAGACTCTAGAATATGAATATGATTTATTATAATAAGTTGCTGCACACACTGTGGATACAGGTCATTGAAGTTTCTCCCTGGGGATTAAAGAGAAAGCAAAAAGAAGCACTATGAACTTCTTACTCTTCAATAGCAGAACCAATTTACTGCTGTTTGTGTGCTAAATCTTTGTATAGTGCTGACGAATTTCAGCAGATTACTGAAGACACGAGGGGGTCATTACACTTCCTCTATCCCTGAAGTAAGAAGGAAACAACTGCTGGTAACAGCACAGTCATTTTCCTTCAACTTTTCACTAGCTTTCCCCCCCTTACAGCTAATATAACTCTAGGCATCTCATTACAGAATATGGTGCTTTTTAGCATACGTTTGTCCTCTTCTTTCTGCTTACCTGTGTGTGAGGATCTGTGTTTATGAGAAGCTCTAACGTGAAGCATGTGGGAGCCCTGTTACATTACTCAGAGGTTCATTTTAGGAACTGCTGCTGGGGAAGGAGTCGGATGCTGGTGCAGGCAGACACACATTGAAGCAGCCTCCCAGGCCCTACCTGCTTTCTGAACTCCACAGTCTCCACGTGTTTGTTCTACACTTCTCATTGCAGTGCTGTGAACTGTACCAAAAGCAAACAGGCAGATAAAGGCCATTCCGAAGAGCCCTGACCGCATATCGCAGTAATGTGATACGGTAACAACCTTGTGTGTGGCTAGAGGAACAAAGATAGTCACTTGTGCAAGCAAGATGAATTCTCTGCAATCTAGAAGTAGATAAAAGAATACAGATGTTAGCCCCATTATTTAATTTGCTACCAGGAAGTGCTCAAATGTTACTGTAGTGACTGTGGTACAAAAAAAATCCTATTCAGAAATGAAAGAATACTATCGTCCTCTTATTGTCCACAGCCATTATATTTTCTTTGTTCTATTCATTCCTGAACAGATGTTGGAGCTGGAGGCTCACAGCCAGTTTCTCAGCTTTAAACAATGTATTTGATATGCTTCAGCATGGACTTCTAAAACCAGAAGCCTCTCTAATCCAGTGTGGAAAACCCGCTTTGATATTAAACAGAAAAATGAATACTTGGTCTGCCCACTAATAAGACTTCTCCTTTAAAAAGGAAAGTGGAGTTAGCAACATGCTCTGCAGCATTTTCCAGTATTCTTTCATGAATACTTAAATAACATTTTTAGGCTTAGATATTTTCTAGTTTCCCACATTTAGGCACTAAGACAATTTAATTGCACAGTAACTCCTCCTTTTTACTATCACGATGAATTCAGTTTGTCAAGAGAGATTAAACTCATGAATCCTATTAAATTTATCACAGATTTGTTTTCATTTCAGAACACACCTTCTGGTTGGAATGCAGAGCGTGCCAGGTCTGAGGCTAAATGAAAAGGCAAAGGTGGTGCTGTCTCATAAGCACTCACTAGTCCCACTGGATCTCATGGGGGGGTCAGAGTATGGGAGAAGAGCCACAGAGTCCCTCTGGTGCAGGCCCATGTATTCCCAGCTAGCAAAGCCACTACCAGTAATGCAGAAATAACTCTGCGTTGCTTTACATAGGTCTGCCCCAGCAGGGCTTCCTCTCCCCAGCATTTTCAAACAGCTCTAGGCAAGATCCTGCTACTGAGTATCAAGGTGTAAATTCAGCACAGCCGTTCAAGGTATGGGAACAAGGGAAGGGAGGGGAAAGGGCTGAATTCAGGAGCAAGGCCTGAGAGCTGCTGTGGCAACAGAGCTGGGGCTGAACTGAGAAGTAGTGAAGAACAGGACATAGAATGAAGCCCAAGGGTGTTACCTGTTTGCAACCCCCCCAACTCTTCCTTCTCTAGGACTAAAGCTATCAGCACAACTTTGCATCCCCTCCTACACAACTGCAAAGTGCTCTCTTTACAAACCAGAGCATAAATCAGGTGTGGGTCTCCTGTTTTCTCTACATCACCCGTCCTGCAAAGATTCAGGTAGACTCACATTCTTACTGGGTCACCTAAGGAGTCACAAGTCCAGGATTTTTCAGTCTCCTGGAGTGAAACAAACCTGCTGCTGCTGCTGTTGTAGGTGCCACGGAGCAGGAACAATGCAGTTGCAAAAAGTAATTTACTTCCTTTCTTGAGGAACACCTTTTAAAAGGAGAAATCGATGCAGACCTGAGCTTTTGAAGTTTTCCCCTGGTTCTGGGAAATGCCAGTTTTCCACTGGTTCTGTTTACTAATAAAACCTGAAGTGAAACTACTTCTCCCTAATTAGAGAAACAAACTTTGAAAATATAGTAATTGGGTTGGAAGTAAAGAAATGCAGAAAGCAAGGATTTTTGAAGTGAGTTGGAAATTGCAAAATCTGACATTCCTGGCTAGATGGTAGCTGATAAAACTGTGCTTTCAGAGTGATCCTCTAAATACCACCTTCTTGCTGTATCATGGGCCTGGTCAGGACTCCTTTTTTGCTGAAAGGTACAACCCGAGGCTCTTTGTACCCAGGCACGCACAGGACTCTCCGACTTCAATTCCTGTAGATCTGCTTTCATATTACACTGCATTCTTAACACTCCTGTGGCACGAGCAGATAAGGAAAGTGAAGCACTGCCCTAAGCCTTTGTCCAACAAGCAGTGGCTATTTCTTTGCCTCCATTTACAAATTTACAGCCTTACAGAACAATAGCTTTCTTTTCTGGGAGTGGCTGGAAACATTCAGCCTCTTTCACAGCAAGGTCATTTTCTTTGGGCAAAACACAATAGAAGTAGCAGCAGCTTTTTCAAACAGTAGAAGCCCATGTTTTGTAGGGATCTTGCAAGCCTCTGAGAGGTGCAAGAGGAAGCAATGACGACTGAGCAGGTAAGCATTTTCATTTCCCTGCTAGTTTACCTGCTTACAGCCCTGCAAGAAAGCAGTCTGCTTTACTGCCCTCTACAAATTGCACAAGTTACTTGGCAAAGACCTCTCCAGTTCTTGATGTTATTCTAGCCAGAAACTTCCATTTACTAGAGGTTTCCTTCAAGTAAAGTTAGGAGAAGAGTGAACACAAGTTTTACACTGATAATAGCAATTACAATAAAGAATCAGTGCTTTGACCTTATGGTAAAGAACTTGTACCTTAGAACAAAACATGAGTCAATGTACAGGATGGCAGTGCTAATTGTGGAAGACTAGAAACTGAACCCTTCAGTACAACTACTACCCATTAGCTGTTTCACAACACATACTTGAACTTCCCCAGCTGTGCCTGGTTTTCAGAAGAGGTGTAAATATTTACGTATAATTGTGGTTAAAAAAAACACCAAAAATTGGTTTAGGTCCCTACTCGGAGATTCAAACACAGCCTGCTGGACTTTGAAAGTCTTCTTCTATAAATTTCCTTAAGGTCTGCACCTGAACAGTCGTGCAAGGCTGCTCCCTTTTACAGACAGAGGGAAACTAAGGGCCAGGGAAGTGAATCCATGTGCTCAGAAACAACAGTAGCATAGGGTATGAGCCCATATCCACAGGTTCCTTGGTTTTGGTGTTCTGACCAATAAGATGTGACAATTTCTGAACAACAAATTTTCACATAAAACCAAGCAAAGGGAGGCAAAAGAGACAGAGAAGATGAGGAGGGAATGACAGTTGTCTACCATGTATTTTCCCATAGTTTGCTTTGTAGAAAAACATTTACATTGCATGTTCATCAACTTCCACTTTCCTCCTTCACTTGGCACACTAAATGAAAACCTGCTGGTTTACTTGAAGCGTGTGTTAATTGTTACCCATTATTACTTGCCTTGGTTCTATTCTTTTTATCTTTTGCTGGCTAACTCTCTACTCCAGATAGATTAATCCAGGAAACAAGACAAGGCTCTGTAATGGTCACCTCAGTGCCTGCAGCAACAAACCTGCACACAAAGCAGGAGCTGAACAAGGGGCAGCCAGGGGCAGCCTTTCCAACAGTGTTTTCCTTCGATGTGCAAGTAATCCATCTCTCCTGACCAACCCTCTACACTGCAGCCAAGCCAACAGGACCACATGAAGCAGCGAGGGTTTGAAGCTTAACTCTGGTCTGTTTTCTCCAAGCAGGATGACCTGAAGCTTTGCCCAGGTCAAGGATGCATCTGTAGAGTTTCTCATCTTCTCACGCATGGAAGGGGGGGCCAAGAAATGAGACATTTCTTCTTGCTAGCTGTGTAGGATTTCTCACACACAAGCTCCACCATCCAGAGGTCTTTCAACATCAGTTGCTCCCATTTCCAAGCAAGCTCTCAGCTTTGAGAGCAGAGTCTTGGTTCACAGAGCTGTTTTTCTTCTTACTCCTGCAGACAGGTTCACTCTCTCTAGGTGGTAAATTATTCATTCTACACGTTCCCAATCTAGACCCTGGCCTTGCACACACTGTTTAATGCTGCAAAATCAATGTATCCCTAGAGCTCTGGTAGTCTGTGGCAAGCTGTAGAATTTTGAATCCTTTCTCTGCCTATGTAACCTGCCAATTTTTGTTGTTTTTCAACTAAAAGTAATTTCTGAACAACAGCACACTATTTTAGAGGGCAGTAGCCTGCAGGAAGGATTGAGGTATGCTGCAGTCAGTCTTCTTAACACTGTAAAGCCAAATACATATTAATCTTTTATTTGCTAATAATGTCTAGGTGTTATAGGGGTATCCAAACCAGAACAATAAAACAACTATTTTTCCATAGTTTTGAAGACAGCGATAAATGCTTCCTGAAATGTTTAATAACTGACTGGCCTTCTACAGCTAAAAGGCAATGAAAGCCTCTCTCCTCTAGAAACTAAGTTTTACAAGAGTAAATTGGCTTGTATCAGCCATGGTGTGGCCAGCAGGACCAGGGCAGGGATCGTCCCCCTGTGCTCAGCACTGGTGAAGCAACATCCCAAATCCTGGGTTCAGTTTTGGGCCCCTCACGCCAAGAAGGACATTGAGGGGCTGGGGGTGTCCAGAGAAGGGAACGGAGCTGGGGCAGGGGCTGGAGCACAAGTGTGATGGGGAGAGGCTGAGGGAGCTGGGGGTGCTCAGCCTGGAGAGAAGGAGGCTGAGGGGAGACCTTCTGCTCTCTGCACCCCCCAAGAGGAGGTTGGAGCCGGGAGGATGTGTGTGTGTGTGTGTGTGTGTGTGTGTGTGTGTGTGTCTGTTCTCCCAAGTTACAAGTGATAGGATGAGAGGAAACAGCCTCAAGTTGCACCAGGGGAGGCTTAGACTGGATATTAGGAAGAATTTCTTCACTGAAAGGGTTATCAGGCATTGGAACAGGCTGCCCAGGGAAGCAGTTTAATCACCATCCCTGAAGGGATTTAAAAGACATGGACCTTAGGAACATGGTTTAGTGGCAGATTCAGTAGTATTAGGTTAATGGTTGGACTTGATTTTAAAGGTCTTCTCCAACCTATTTAGGATTCTATGATTTTATTCTACTATTTCCCCTAATTCCATTGTGACTACACACGTACTGAGTGAAGTATTTGCAGAATTTAGACTTTCCATGATCAACTTAAATCTTCAGCCTCTGTGAGGTGTGTGCACCCGAGATATTCCTCCTTCAGAGGAAGTACTATATCAATTTTTCTTTTTGGTACCCAGAAGGTTACTAAACTGGATTAGATTTAAAAATCTGGCAATAGAATATGCACATAATACCATGTCACAGTCCTCTAATACTTCCACTGTTGTTCCTAGGCATAGAGCAGAAAGCAAGGACAAAAATGAGTGCTAATAAACAGCTTCCACCCTATTGCCCATAAAGTCCTGAGTTGCTTCACTGAATCTGAATTCTGTTCCCTTACAAAGGCCATTGACTGTTGTCCATGAACACACAGGAGCAGGTGTTCCCCTTCAAGTTTGGATTGAAGCTCTCATTACTTAAGGGATGGGAAGGAATGAAGTTATGTGCTGGTCAGTTCTGTGCTGTACTACTGCCCTAGATTGATTAACACAACATTTTATTTCATGCTAATCATCACAAGGCCTTGCCACACGTAGTAAGAACAGATTCTACTGTACCCCAAGTGCTGTTAAAGTCACCTTTTTCCATGAATTATTGGGGCATTATCCATTGCAAGACTCCCCTCCTCTTCCCCAGCAGTTTCATTCTCACCTCTACTGCTGTGCTCAGACACAGGAACTCTGACCTAACTGCCACCAGCTTTAAGTCATGTCCCTGTCCCCCATTATAGATGTCGTAGAAAGGATGAACAAGTCACTGTTAGGAAGAGTCCACCTCTCTTTCATACGTAAGAGACAGACCTGTTGAATATCTGAATTCTGGAAAAGCAGAATCCAGGGACATCTTTCTTGGCATCAACCACAGTAGAGGCAAGCACTGGGAAATCCCCATCAGCTAACACAAACACTGGAACAAACGGGGGTCATTTTAATTTGGTGGACATCTGGCTTTATTTCAAACCAAGCATTGCATCAGTTGAGTGTCTGCAACACACTGCAAGAAATGCAGTCTCTTTGCTGCACAGAGTATATATGGGAGAGGGGGGCAATATATGGGCAAGAAGAGCTCTAAAGTTCAACAGGCCTGAAGCAGGATGTCAAAAACAGTTAAAAAAAGAAAGCACAGCATCCTCCAGAACTGGGTATAGATGGGTCTAGGGACAGTTGTGAAGTTACTGGGAAGTTTAGAGATGAAGACTGAGTATTCCTATTCACAGCTCTTTTTAGGCCTGGGTGGGGAGGAAAGAAGAGAGCAGTGATATAGGTTGGGGCTGATGTTCACTAGCCAAGCAAAACCTGCTGCCCTTGCAGCCACTGGCTGCTCTCTGTTTTCCCTCCTCTGAGATACTTGCAGGTGGTTCACCCTTTCCCTTGCCTTAACTTCCATGCTCTTCTTTCAGCCTTTGAGCCAGCCTCAAGGGTTTGCAAGAGGGAACAGCACCATCCAGCTCTCTGGTGCAACTACAGGCAAAGTACAGGACTCCTACATGGCTGGTACTCAGCACTCTCTCAGCAAGCCTTGGCACTTCAAGACTTCAGCCTTAGCCAAAGACAAACCTAGTTATATCTATGGCTTTCTGCAAGTTGTCTTTAACTAGAGATACTTTGCAATTATGAGAATAATCACAAATTATTCAAACTGCACCTCTGGAAAAAAATATAACAACAACTTATTTTAGACAGGCAAAAGCATTCCAAAAATTATAAGCATGATAAATTATAAGCATGATTCATTTGAACATGATAATAAACAAAGGGATTCGCTTCAAAGACAGCTGGCAAAAGGAAAACACTCCCAATAAATCCCAGCGGCTGCTTTGTGCCTTGCCACCAGGCTGCTTATGAGAAGGCCTAATCAACATGAGTCTTCAAAATCCTATTTGTCAGACTGCACCAACAGTCATCCCGTGCTCTCCTTTTGCCCTGCCCGCCCCTGTGCAGCTGGGTGAATAGTGAAGAATGTTTCTTCAATGATTTATTCAATAAAGATCACAAAATTAATCAGATAAATTATTCAAGACATTATTTGCCAACTTTTGCTGCCCGCGTTGCAAGAAAGAAATTGAGCTTCTGAGAATGTTACACACAAAAAGGTTGTGCCTACAGAACAGCTCTGCCAAATCTTAAGCAGAGTATTATTTAGCAATCCCCATGCCCAAATAGCTCCCACTGCCCAAAGAAAGGCCAGTATAAAAGACAAAATAGAGGTTTGCTCTCCAGCATCAAAATGGGGAAAAAATACATATATTTATCTTAAAGGTCGGTTCAGTCATTGAATAGTTGCCTAGCAACACTTCCTAGCAACACCACTGCAGAAAACCCACAGTGAGCACTCTCCTACAAGTCAATTAGAAATGGTAATTTGTATGGGAAGATCCCACCGTCCGTTCCAATTAGAAACAACAATTCAAACCTCATTGCCATTCTTTTTTTATCAGAAACTTTGTAAATTTATCCCTTGCTCCCATTTGCTCTGCCTTCCTTCACTACTTCTTCTCAGGTAACAAAACTTCACATCAGCATCAAGTCAACATTGACAGTATTTGGAGCAACACCTAAAAATATAATACAAGCCATTCATCTTCCTTTCCAAATCAATGATTGGTTTCTTCTCTTCTGCAAAAGAAGCTCAAGAGGCACAGCTGGCTCTTCAGTACTCTTCACATGTGGAGATACTTTCAAAGGAAGAGTCCTACAGCAAGCTGTAATTCTGGCACTAGAAGCTGCATTGTGCTTCCCAAAGTTCACGTGGCTATAAGCTGAGTAACTTCTCTTCATATCCTGAAGTGTAACACAATTAGGGAATGTGGTATTGCACCAGTAAACTACTACACTTTTCCATGTCATGGAGTCTGCAAGCAATAGCAATGGGTAAGAATGGTTTGTTTTTTTAAAAAAAAGTAATTAACGTGCTTGGTAATTTCATGTCATTTAATGCAATGTGTTCTGAAATGAGATTCGAAAACTAAAAAGCTAGGCAAATCCCCGAGATGCGAATGATCACATATTTAAAGCCTTTCATACTTGAACCTGTCAATCTCAGCAATGAAATTAAATGAAGAGAAAGAGGAAAGAAGAAAGTGATCCTGTGTGGGATGGTGACTGGTTGAGGTTTAAACAGTCTCATTTACTGATCTCTCCAATATACAGTAATGACAAAAAATAGCTTTCCTGCTGTCAAATGACCATAATTTTCTAGTTGTTTACTCTCTCCAGAGCCAAAAAAAAAACCCCAACCAAAAACCAATCTCCTACTTAATTGCTTGCAAAAACTATTACATGCTTTCATTAGTGTTTTCATACTCACTCCTTTACAGAGATTGTCAGCAATCCGAGGGAGACCCTCTCTAAAGTTTGAAGGAGAAGCACATTCAACACAATGCTTACTTACAGACCTCACCCATAACCTACTCAACATTCCTAACAAGCTGCAGACTCTCTAATTCTTTTAAGTTTTTGTGAAGTCCCTTCAGAGTCTTAGACCCCGAGACGTGTTTTTCCAGCACTGCTCTCCAAAAGTAAACATCACTGCCAACCTTCATGTGGTCTGAGATGCCTTCCCTGCTGAAGCACCAGTCACACAAGCACTGTACTGCCATTGCTCAAAATCCTCTTTGGGAGAGGGAAAACAGCTGAGGGTCAGGGGCAGCACATGCTTTGTTCTAGGACTTGTTATTTTACTGAAGTTACTGGTCCTAGAATGCTAGGCAAGGGTGCAGGAAGAGAATAAGTTTGCCTGATCTGTCCCCCCACCCCAGACAGGGTCAGCTGCAATCCACACCATTCCTAAAAGGTGTTTACCCAACGTTACCCAACAGGACCTCAGCAGCCAGCAGTGATGAAGATGCTGCTGCCTCCAAAGACAAATAATTTCAGTGCCTCATTAACACGGCCATTAACAGCAAAGCTTTGCCATATTTGAAGTCCTTTGACTTCCCTCAAGACTCAAATCTAATTCTTTCAAAAGAATTCACATGGCCCATAGGAGACCTGCCCAAACTTACTTAGCTGCTATTCACAAGGGAATTTCTGCTTTTCCCAGCTTCCAAATCCTGACACATGTATGCAACCATGCCCTGTCTTTCCCCCTTACAACAGAGGTTGGGCTACTGCTCAGGGCTATTTTCTGACCATCTTCCTACAAAAGACACCCTGGGTTATCAACATTTCCAACAACGCGTGGCTGCTTTGCAGTGGCTAACACAGCTGGGAAAACATGGAAAGAACACAGCTGGGAAAACATGGAAAGAATGTCTGGAAGTATCTGACCAAGCTGAGGAATGACAGTGCAGCTCTAGCAGTGCCAGTTTTATAGACACTATTAAGAGAAAGCTTATTAGTCTGTCAAGCCTACGCGGTGAATCTGCAACCCTCCAGCTGACTACAGCAAACCACTTGTTTCATAAAGCCCACAGCAAAATTATTCAATAGTAACATAAGGGGTAAAATCCACAACTGTGTGTTCTAATGTATAGATTGTCAGTTATTTGAAAGGTCTATAGAGCCTTTAGCAAGGAAGAGGTTCCCCACACTTGCCTGAGAGCAGTATATTTGGTAATAAGGTAGTATAATCAAAAAGCAGACCTTCCTCCATAGATAACACATTCTGACGCTCTGATTTTTGTCACAGTATCCTCCATCAACTAGAGCTGGGAGATGGATCTGCCTACACCTTTCCTTTAAAGTGAACACAGTAAAAATACCAAAAGAGCATTGAGCCTCCAGAGCTAGCGTGGGAGAAAAACCAAAGCAGGTTAAATTCTGCAACAGCAAAGACAAATGCACCGAGTGTGATGGATTCAAATAAAGTCTGAAACAAGTAACATCATTCTCAAAGAGACAGGATAAACCAAGAGACACCTCTCTCCTTATCGCCTTCTTCAAGAGTCAGTGCTCCCTAAGCTGAGGCTGGGTTGTGGATCTCCTCCCCATTCCCCTTGCTGTGCCCTGGTGCTGCTCACAGGGTGCTTGCCAGGCTCCTCAGCCTCTCTCAGCTGAGCACTGCAGCTCTCCGTGATGGAAGCAGCACTCTTGCATGGGATCAGGCCCGGGGTGAATGGAGGCACAGGAGTACTTTGCCCTCTTTTGCCCAACCACAGCTTTTGAAAAATCAAGCAAACTATGAGAAGTGAACAAGCAAACCACAACCCCCCAGCCAGAACCACACATGGATCCAACTTTGCAGAAGTTAAATGTAGTTAAGTGGTTGGAAGTTATTCTTCCAGTGCCACGATTTGGAATTATGTAAATTCTGTGTTAAGAGCACAGGGAACAATTTATAGCCTTTTTACCAAAACTGCAGTACTGAAACTGTGTTTGCTCATCCCTCAAAAGGACAGAGATGACTTTTACAAAAGAAATGAAAAGGTAAGATATGAAAGGCAATTTCAGAATTTAAATAAGCAAATAGTGATTATGCCTTCAGTCCTTCACAACTGACAGAAGGGCTTTGTTACAAAGTTAGGCTGGAACCAGCCCAACTCAACTATTGGGAAAAATAGAAAGAAAAAACAAACCAAACAGCTTCTCTGCATTAAAAACATCATCATGCTAACAAGTGCAGAGATCCAAGATGCCCTCCCCCAAAGGAATGGGAGAGCAAGTGAATAGGTCACTTGAGAGCCCCATTTAATCCTGAAAAATTTCAATGCACCCAGAAAAGATCCTGTAGTGCAATACAGTGGCAAGATGAAAGACATTACAGTCTGCACATGCCAAATTCTTTTATGTTCTTCAGACGCACTCAGCCATGGCAAGCACCAACTGCTCCTCTTCTCAGCACTGACCCCACTGCAATCCCAGGGACTCCTCAGTTCAGCTTTATCCACGCTTATTTGACATGGATGAACTGGAGTCAGAAGACAGGACGGAAGGCAATGACGTTGGCCCCCGATGGAGACAGCCCAAGAGGAGCAGTGGGCTACCTTCCTGCACCTCCTGCCTTCACCACTCAACCCACAGGCTCCCAGAGTCCCCCCCAGGTACCAGGGACCCCAATGCCTTCAGGAGAAAGCACTCAGTTCTATATGGCTTTTTGGTAGCTAAGCAAAAGGAATCCTCCCTGGTGCCCAACAGGGAAAAAAAGCATAGAATAAAATGCAAGTTTTAAGTCTTTGCTACAAAGAGAAAAAGTGCATGTAAAGAATACTGGGGGGGGCAATTATAAAATAAGCCCAGGTCACTGCTGGAATCTGACAGCCTCTGGGCACAACCCACAAGGCTTTCCTGGAGAAATCTATCCTGAATATCACGTCCATTCTTGTTTCAAGTTCTCCTTTTACTGAGAAACCCAAGTGCCTAAATGGTTATTTGTGGAATACTAATAGCCACAAGTTTGCAATTGAAATGAAGACATACTGCAGCAGCAACCACACAGACAACCCTTTTTGTAAGAGATAGGCTGCAAGCTGCTAACGTCAAGCAGCATAGCTGTGACAAAAAAACCCTCAACATTTTATCTGAGCACATAGCCACTATTTCTTGTGGATTGCCTACGAACTCCCACCTAAGCTTCTGCACTCAACACAAGTTCCCTGGTTATTAGACACACACATGATAAATCATTGACCAAATCTTTACTGACAATAGAAATTGAGCATCATTGCCTTAACATAGAGTCAAAGGAAGGGGGTGGGGAGGGAGAGAGAGAGAAGAAACACACACACACACCCCTTTCCCCCCCAATATGGATTGCTCAAAGCCAAGTCTCTGATTCATCCATTAGACTTGCAACTTAACTTAAGAATGCAATGGAGGGGATTCAATTTATCCCTTCTATGAATCAAAATACTTCAGTTTCTAAAAATCATTGTTTTGAAAAACGTGCAGTCCTCTTAAACAAATCCCCTCTTGCCAAAGGAACAGGTTCTTTGCAGAAAACAGTCTCACACAACAGTACATACAGAAAGATGTTAAACAGAATCATAAAAGAAACCTGGTTTTGCTTAGCAGATTGCTTGTTCACCAGCAGGTATCTTCACAAGAGGCTTCCTCCAGAGAGGAGAAACAGTTTAGGACTGGACAGACAGAAATCTGAATGCATTTGCAACTGATTCTCTGAACCTTCAGTAGCTTAGCACTAAATGAATGCAACCATAATTGCCTATATTTCCAAGCTACGTAAGGATTTTATTTATGAGTGGAGTGCTCACTATCTCTGACTTTCCCTGTCCATTCTTTGTAAAGTGTAAAGAAATAAAAACAGCCAGTGGAGACCTCCTAGGTTCAGGTGGAGTAATACTTCTGTTTGCTCAGACTCCTTTCTTCAGGCAGGTTGCCTTCACACAAGCTCCAGTTAGAAGAACACCACTTGTCAGGTGACCAGACATATGGGATCTGGGTGGATTCCCATGCCTTTAGCACAAGGATGCACACAACTTTTCCAGCAAGCCAGGGGAGCAGGCAGGGGTTTGGTGTCGCTCCCCATTCTCCCAGGCGAGAGGGAGCAAAATCTTCTGCTGCTCAGATCAGCATCTGCCAACTTGCACGTTTCTCCTCACAGTAAGGAGAACAAGGGGAAGAAGTTTTGCAGAGAACATTTTTTGCAGCTGTATTACCTGTCAGGGTTCAGTCTGCTGCAGTCCACGTCTCTGAGAAATGACTGATGAGCAGAAGGTAAGGCTAAGGCGAGGTGAAGTCCCCTCTGAAATTTCCCAACATTGAAATGCATAATCATCCATAGGAATGCAGATCAGCTGCAACAGTGGCAAAAATCTACAATGTTTGGCAACTCTGAAGTAGTGGGCACAGCTACCCAAAGATGAAAAGCATCTGGGAGGTGACACAGCAGCATAGTGATGACTCCTTGGAAAAACTGCTGCTCTAAGAGACAGAGAATCTAGATTTGCAAATGGCAAATCTCAAGGTGTTCAAGTATACCTACACCAGAACCATCCACACATTTCAAGCTGACTGCAAGCGTTTAACAATGTGCCAATTATACACACCAATCTGCAATGGGAGATGGGACAGGAGACCCATGCTCCACTATTCAGAGCATACTGCACCACCAGCATCCATTCCTAGGTGGAAAATTCAATAACTGATTCTGTTGGAAATGTCACCTAAAACTGCCCCTAAATAAAAAAAAAAGCCTCTTTGCAGCCCTTGTCACCTCTCAGGCTTCAGCCACTGCCTGCAGCACCCTTTCCTACTGAAGACAGCAGGATTGCTCAGGCAGAGGCTTCAGCAGGAGCATAGGTGGCTAAGTGTAGGGATTTTGCTAACAGCTCTGCAAAACTTTTCACAGGCATTAGACCACCCAAATATTTGCCTGAAAGGCAGGGCAAGAAAAATGGCAAGTTGAACTGTGGTGCACCGGCAAATGCTCTTGAGCAATAAAAGAAAAAAGCAGAGGTAGGAGCATGGGTATGTGTCAGATGAGTATTTGTGACAAGAAGCCATTTCCATCTGGCCTGCTTTGGATGTGGTGAGCTGAAGGTGACTGCAAACCCTTAGGCACCATTGCAACAGGCTCGTGTACTTCAGCACCAGAGGCTTCATTTAAGATCACAGGACACCTTATCTGTAGCTCTTGCTGTTGTGCAATTGCCACGGCATCCGTGTGCAGAGAAAAAGGGAATATTAGTGAGTGGAATGAACATATTTCTTCCCTAAACTATCTCCTTGGAACACCTCAAAGGCAGTTTAAAGTACAGGTCAAGAAGTCCAAGTGGTTATTGCATTGAAGGGATGAGACCTGAAAGGCTCCAGGGATGAGAAATGCTAACTGTTGTGATCACCACAAACCAACCTTGAGACAGATACCACGATAAAGAGAAAAGGATGGGCACAGTCTTCAAAGTACAGTCATTTTTCATTGCCTATCAGCAACAGTTCAGTTATAGCACACAGTCTCCCCACGTGCTATAATTACACTTTTGGCTGTGCTCACAGGCAAGTGTCTCTCAAAACCAGTTTCCATTCAAGTGGAAGTGACTGACTCCCTCCAACTCCTGCTGTGAGTCGGACGTGGCACTGGACAGGGACGTCTGGGTCATGCTGGGGGATGGGAGGGCATGGAACCAGATGATCTTTAAGGTCTTTTCCAAGATTCTATCATCTTCTATAATCCATAATCTTCTAAATCCAATGAATTAAAGTTATATGCTTTCATGCACACCTTGAATAGTTCTTTTGGTGTCAGCCCTGATGGAAGGCCTGGATCCAGTGGCAATTACTTTACAAATTACAACACTCAGGTAGGGCCAGATGCAAAATAATCCATGTTCACAGACTAAAAACGTGTTTCTGAAAAAGCAGCAGGGAAAAGGCCTGGGACACAAGCCTGAGAAGCACACACGGAGCACATACATGGAGTTTGCAGGTTAGCCTATGAACAAATGCTAAGCACCTCTATGCCATCACAGGGAAAGCAGATGAAGGACCAGAACACCCAACCTAGTATGCTTCCTTCTGCTGAAGAGAAATAGCCACAAACAGCTGCTATTTCGTGCCAAGACTGCCAGCAGATCTGCAGATCCTTTAAAAACAAAAGGCAACCCATGCTGTTAAATGTCCCTTTACCACCCTTCTGGCTGCAGGAGCTCCACAACTGCCACCTGCTTCCTGAATAACCCAAGTGCACCAGAAAAGAATGAAAAAACAGACCAATTTATACAAAGAAACAGAGCACCCAGCAAGTGCTAGTGCATATCTTTAACTCTGCTGCTTGCATTAGAGTTCAGTGATTTTATGCAAGTTATCCCTAACTCACCATGCTTGCACCAAGACAAATGCTTGTTTCACACAGTATTGCTCACTGCCTACAGCCCCTTCATTGCACTGCTCCCTCGCCGCCTCCCAACTGCCAGACCCTGCAATACTTGGCACTCCCTGACTTTTCTGTCAGTCTTTGAAGCTCAGGATTTCACTAATTCATTTCCGTGCTTCATTTCTTTTAAGAATTCCTTCATGAAGTCTGCTTAGTCTTGGGAAGCTACGCTGTGCATGTGTGTGCCTTTTATGACCAGGAGCTGAAGCATGAAATGGGAGAAAGGCTGAGCATACGTACACTCACACTGCAGCATAAATGAGCTAGAGACTAGAGCTCATGAGAGATGGCCAATGGCTTCCTGGCCTAGAAGCAGCTTTCTATTCAGGAACACGAAAATTGATTTCTCCATTGTGGTTCAATGAATTACTATAGCCATCCCCATGTGATTGAATAGCTGCTTTTAGACTAACAGATCTTTCCAACAGGAGCTTCAACAGTGAGTAGGGCTGGAGGCTGCTGCTCATACCAGTGCAACGCCACAGCCAGGCTGACCTTCATGGTGCTCCACCATCCCCAGAGCCCACAAGCCCACACTTGCCTCCACCTTCAAGGAACTCACAAACAACTTTCCCACCCACCTCACTGGCAAGCCATACTTCAAGTCTATCAACGAAATTCAGAATGTCACCATCCATAAGAACCTGCTGCCTTGCCACCACCTCTTGGGGCTTTTTTCCCTACTCCTGTTAAAACCCAACTACGAACAGTTTTACAGCTGGGATATGTTTTATTATGCACTGTGACCATTATGCAAGTCCTCCAGAGCAACTCCTCCTCTAGTTCATAGGAGTCTTCTCTTCTGGGGTAAAGACAACACTTTCTGCTGACCTCGGGAACAAGTCAAGCCAGCTTGTGATGCAGTTCAATCAAACATGAAAGTAATATCCTGCACCAATCCTCCACAGATGTTTAACAAAGCCTCCAAACCTTGAATTACAGACCACCTTCTGATTCCCTGCCTTTGAATTATTAGGCCAGGACATGTACAAGTTTCTGCTACAAGGAACAGACTCTAAGATTCTCAAAGCTGAGTATTTCATTCATTTGAATTGGGACTAGTTGAGTTAAATTGATTTTTTTTAATGCATTTATCCTCTATAGGGACTTTTTTTTTCTTAAATGCTGATTTGCTGAAACTGTGCCTATCCAATACTCATTACTGAAATGCATGGAAAGCTGCCAAAAGAAGCAATGACTTCTGACTAAAGAAGGGATTTATTACTGAGAAACCACTGCACAGGGTAAAAATCCATCACAAACTTATTGATTTAAACTGATTGTAAGTAATCACACACAATTTATATTAAGTGAAACATACTGCCATCTAATTTAGAGTAAGTGAATTGACTGCTGCTACTCTGAATTCTGTTTAAAAGCAAACTCTAATTGATATCCAAATAGAAATAATTGAAGCTTTCAGAAAACATGAACAAAATATTCCGTTATCTCTGTTTATTAGGTCCTGATAGGTCATTTTTACCTATTTAAAAATAGTTAGATGTAATTATAGCATTATATTTCAGCAAAGATTAACTTGCCTTCAGGCTTATGTATAAAATAGAATTGGACAAGTACTGTGCCTACAGTGTGGAGAAAAGAATTTGATATGCAGGATGCAATTTAAATTATTTCAACTCACTCTTAATATAGAAACCTCAAACTTTGTCTACTTCCCACTCAAAATATGATGAAATAAAATCATGCATTTTATTAAAACATGCTTCTCACCTCCAGAGTAAGCATCTCAGGAAGAAAATTGTGATGTACGGCACAAGTGATCACTGCAGTGCCATATCTTCCCTCCAAGATCCCATTCAGGGACTTGTGCTTGTCAGTCTTCTCTGATATGTCACATAATTGGATCCCAATCCTCAGCAGTATTAGTCAGCCCTATAGCCAATTTTATTTTTAAATAAACATTTGAAGGTGTCTGCTGCTCTTTCAAACTGTCAATGTGTAAACACTGCCAGGAATAAAAAAAAATTAAAAATCCTGCTCAGGATGCTCTTACACTGAAAAATTTGACTATTAATATTTAAGGATGTAATAATATATACTTTTTATTAATAAAATCACTGACTTACAACAAGAGCAGAGAGTGTGCCAGCACTTTCAGTATTCAATTGGCTTCATAGCTTTTGAAGAGCAGAAGCCCACCTCAAACCTTGGGTTATATTTAGTTAAACACTGACATGTAATGTCTCACCAGGAGCACCTATGTGCCAGACCACAACATGACCAACTTACAAGGTTCACCAGAAACATTTCTACAGCCCTTCCCATTGCAGGCTGTCTTCAGACAGCTCCTTACCAGCTGCCCATGTCCAGGAAGGTGCATTTCAAGTCTTACATGAAGTTAAAAGCATATATAAGGTGTTCAAGATGGCCTTTGACAACTTGAAAATTGTTTTTAAAGTAATGCTCTAACATACGTTGCACTCATGAGTTTGAACCTAATCCTACAGTGAGCTGCATATGAGTGGAACAGTTGTACATAACCAGCCTCATCACAATTCAATTAAGTCAGTTTGCAGAGTGTGTTGCAGGACTGGGCCCTTAGGAATTTGTTATGTTCCTGGAGCTTATTAAATTCCTGGGTATCTTCAACAAGGCAGCAGCTCTGCATTCAAATCATAATTTACTCTTATTCATCTGCTTAGTAGTAGCCACCTGTTAATGGTTATTTTTGCACAACTAGACACATCCATTTATACAAACTTGCCTCGTTTTTATCATAATCAGGCTCTTAACACCAATCCCTTGATTAAAGGCAGTAAAAGGTTCTCTGCTTTCCCATTGCTGAGATGAAGTAATGCTCAACTGTCACAGACAATGCTAAATTATACCAGAGGACATCCATGCTCCTCAGGTATTTGCCAAGCATAACTTAAATCCTAGAGAAGCTACTCTGAGAAACAAAACTTCACAAGCTCAGGTTTTTTAAAAACAAAGCTATCCAAAAAACAAAAGCAAAGTTATCCAAGACAAATCAATGCCATTCAGCAGAGACTTTTTTCTGTCCAGGGACATGAATGTCACCAGGCCATAACAAGCCTTTTTGCAAACAATTCAGAAGCATTTGACAGACTCTTCCACCCAAAAGTACATCCATTGGATGCAGGTAGCTGAGCTGGTTCGATGTGCTTGCTTGCCTTGCAAAGTTTCTATTCCATAAAACAAAAGAATGGTATGTTATGGAATCACAGAATATCTCAAGTTGGAAGAGACCCATAAGGATCACTGAGAGCAACTCCCTGCTTCTCACAGGATTACCTAAAACTAAACCATATGACCAAGAACATCGTCCAGACACTCCGCGAACTCAGACAGGCTTGGTGCCATGACCACTTCCCTGGTTCAAGTGACTGATCACCTGTGAAGAACATTTTCTTAATATCCAACCCCAGCCTGCCCTGACTCAGCTTCACTCCAACTCCACGTGTCCTATTGCTGGTTACCAGAGAGAAGAGATGAGCACCTCCCTTCTGCTGCCCCCCTCGAAGAAGCTGGAGACAGCATTGAGGCTTCCTCTCAGCCTTCTTTTCTCCAAGCTCAGCAAACCAAGGGACCTCAGCCACTTCTCCCAAGTCTTGCCCTAAGTTAGCTGACACTCCTGTTTGGAGACAGGGCCACAGACTGGCAAAACATTTGTTCGTGGTTCCTAAGTAGCCACAGCCCAGGGCTGGGCCTCCCCAGAACCACATGCTATCAGCCACTGCGCTGTTAAAAGAAGTGTGAGAGATTATCAAGTTAGACTAACAGGTAATCCTTTTCTCTGAGGGGTAAATTTATTTCTTTATTAATACAGTGGAACTTGAGTCAGAGATAAACTGTCACAAGGGAAGGAAATGAAAAAGGTCTGTCAAGGAATGGCTGAGGTTGAGCAGATACAACCAGCACTTTTCCTGCTGTATTTCTCCTGCCCCACTCATTCTCAGCAGCCCAGAATTTCCACCCAGTCTGTGAATTGTATACTAGAAAAATCAACAAACTAGCAAAAACCAAAAGAGAATGGTTCAGTGGATCAAACGCAGAAAGACAACTCAGGCACAACCTCTGAATAGGAAATAGTGAAACGCACAACCTGAGAGTTGCTTGCATCAGAGCAGAGTTCTACAGGTTTCAGTGGTTGTCAGGGGAAAACAGGAGCTTTCGTGGCAGAGTGGTAGCAATAGCACATCCTCCTCCTTTGTCATCGTACTCTGATGCAGGAGCTAGAGCTCCTCAGAAAAACCTGCATTAAAAAGACATCCTAAACCCATGGTTTTTTTGTTTTGACTAATCCACTTACACAGGCTCGGCTCACTGCAGAGTACAGCACAGAAAACACCAGATTCCTGAGAGGGAATCGTTTCATCTGCAGTTACAGGAGTAACACCACACAGTGTTAATGTCATATGGCACCCCGCACCCAAGAGTGAGGGCCCACGGTCCCCCAGCTTCAATATTTAAAGGCTGTTCAAGAAAAAGCTGTTTGCCATTTGTGTTGCACTGCAGTAGTTTGACACTCTGCTTTAAAAAGCACTAAAGTAACTCCACTGCTAATGGTTTCAACAACCCAGCACCAGGGGATGACAGCAGTCTGACACCACACAAGAGTATAAGGGACAGGAAAAGAGATGTTACAAAACAAAGTTTAGACATGCTTCAGCAGCTGAAGCAGCAGTTAATATCTGCTTTCTTTCCAGTCCAAAAGGAAGAGGTTCTACTGAAGGACAAGCTACCCCATACACTCAAACCCCATCGTTCCCCCAGCTCTAACAGAGGCAGCTCTCCTGCCCCATGGGGCACGCTGCCTTATGTGCAACCAAGCTGAAGTCAGAGAGCAAACACAACCAAAGCAGGAACACATTTACACTCGCTACAAACGAAATCAGGTTTCCCCGAGCATTAGGGATTAGCCCTTTTTTTGTGGCAATAGACAGAGGGCAGCCCTGCCTTTCTCGGCCTGTCCTAAGCCCCATCCACAAGCTCCAGCTTCCAAACATGGTATCTTAAATGCTTGCACTAAGGTTTCAAAAAGCCAGCTCTTGCACCATGCACCTCAACCCCCTTCAGCCACTGCCTCCAGCCTTGCACAGCTTCCCAAATCTCGCTCCTTTATTTCCAACAAGGCTTCCCTGCACTCACTGCATTGGCAACACCCGTCTCCTAAGGCACAGCTCCAGCCCTCTAGGTACAAAAGGGCTTTGCTTGCCAACCCATGACCTCCAGGCTGTGTGAAAGCCTTCAGCAATTGCCCCCAAAGTCCCACTGGGAAACCTGGGCCACCCAGATCCCCTGTTTACCGCCTATATGAGAGTTGAAGAGAAGCTGGAAGAGGCGTTGCAGATGTGATGCTTTTCTGTGTGAGAAAAGCATTTACTGGGTGAAAGTAACTCCTTTCTCAAAGCTGCCATGAAAGCAACTGATGGCAGCACCTCAGAGCACTGATCAGATCTCCATCTACCAGATGCAAAGGAAATAAAAATGCTGAGCTTTCAAACTGGAGCACTGTTTGGTATTGGCTGCATGGATGCAAAAGGCCACAAAGGAGCAAAGAGCAGCAAGCAAACCTAGCACAGCCCAAACCCAGAAGTGCCACCCTGCTGGGTCTGGCCTTGAGTAGGTCACAGTTTACAACAGCAAAGAGGTAGAATTAAAAATCCCAATGTGCAACTGTCTCCTAGAGATTGCTTTGCTTCTGTTTCTTTTTCTACTGGAGATATGGCACTAGCCAGTTTCTGAAAGGGGCAAGAACAGATCCCCAGCTTTTTTTTTTTAATAACCTCCCTGACACAGTCCCCAGGGAGATTTGGAGGCCCAACTGCTCACCAACACAAGCAAAAAGTCGGCTTGTGGGTTATGGTTTTAGCCTCAGGAGGAGTATTTTAAGGAATGAACTAAAACTTAAGTCAACATAATATCAAATAGCACAAAAAAAAAATCCCCTCATAATCACATCTTCCTTGGTATCCCTGTGACAGCACCCAGACACACCTTGTGTTTACAGCCTGTTACTTTCTGATGGTTGTCCTCTCCTTGCTTATGCTACAGTTCTGCATCTCAGAAAAGTGAGATATTGATATTGAATGTGAAAGAGAAATTAATCTGTGTGATGAGAGTAGTGAGCTGGTATGGAAGCTGTCAAACTGAGGAAGTGTCTTACAACTGCCACAACATGATGAAAATATTCTTTAAAACTCTGTGACAACTGCAGAGTGAGACAGAAAATGAAACTGCCTATACCTGGAGACCGTGCTGTGTGTGAGCACATCAGCCTCTGCTCCTGACTGTACAGCCCCATTTCCAAAATGCTGGATCGACAGCAGCAAGGGGCAGGCAGATCATTTTGCTTCTCATTTCCCCTGTCCCAAAATAAGCCAGTACTGTTTTAGAGGAGCCAGGAGAACTGCCAGGATCCCAAGCACAAGTAGCTCCTTGATAAGGATCAGCCTCAGACACCCTCTCCCCTCCACAGCACACCAGGCTTCAGCTGGGGCAGGGTGGATGGAGCCCGACACACATCCAGAGCCACACAAAGCCAAGCACACACAGGTTAGGTAGGAGCAAAGCCTCATCTCATTTGAAGAGAAGCTGAGGAAGACAACTGTCCCACCCAGTGCACAATTTCAGGCTTTTAGAGAAGGCAGTCTACAGAATGAACATGCTTTTTCAGGAACCAAAATACAGATGCACACAGAGGTGAAAACTCTGCAGAGTCCGTGTGTACTTGACCTTGCAAATCTGACTGTCAAACAATAAAAGATTTTCTTTAGAGAGAGGATCAACACGGGTTTTGTTTTGTCACAATTCCTGAAAAGCTGCTGATAATTTCAGTAAAGCAGACTTTGCCTCATTGCAAACATTTCTTCACCCTAGGGAAGCTTAAGATTTATATGCTTCAGACACCTAGGCAGAGATTTTCACAGGTCACCAGGGAATTTGGATGTTGAGCTCTCGCCGGAAGTTTGAACATTGAAGAGCAAGCAGAGGCAAGCAAATATTTGAGGTATTCAACCTCCCCTGAAGGTACCAAAGGTAAGCACCCAAGCGACTAACCACTTGCAAAAACACAAGCTTCTGATTTTGGGAGGTCATTTCTGCCAGTATTAAGCAGCTGTTAAGAGATGCGGGAGCATTATCCAGAACCTTTGCCACAGCCTTCAGTGCTTATGAAGTCAGCAAGGCACACTGGGCCTGCAGGGCAGAGCATCATTAGCTTCAGGGTTTTTAATCACTGTTGTGATTTTATACCCAGTGTAAGTGCAAAGGTGGGGGAGGAGGAGCATTTAGTGAGGCTGTTCTGAGGCCAGAGAAAATATGAGATTACAGTCAAGAGTGGAAGATTGGTATTATCAAATCAATACTGTACAATAAATATAGTAAGGGCGTTAATCCAATTAGCTGAGTTAGATGAGGCATGCTAGTGAAACAGTAAAGCTGCAAGAGACTAAAACACATCCAAAAGAGAGGGGCAATGAAAACAATATTCTAAAACAACAGGGTGTTGGTGACTACGTGCAGTTTGAAAACTTAACCTGAGCACAGATGTTGTCTTGGCACCTCTGGAGCTTAGATCCCAGACAGAGAGTGAATGAGGACAAAAGTGCAAGTTTTTTCCACAAAGGCACTTGTGAAAACACAACAATGCCAAAATTATGCAGATGAAGCTTGTGAAGCTATTTGCTAAATAGCACTGCAATACACTGGAAAGAAAGAAAACTATCACTGTAAAGATCTCGCTGTTTGCAGAAGCTTATTAACTTGTATTACAGCCCACATGTCCTCAGTGAATACTCAAACAGTTACATCTAGCAAGGAGCTATGAAAATAATGGGGAAGAGGAGGCGGCCAGGCTAAGAAAAGAACTAACAGCCCAGGAGGAATGGGTATTTCAGACAGTTACTACCATTTAATGCAGAGCACTAAGCTAACATTGTGTCAGTCTGAGGGTACCCATTTGCACTGCACCGTGAGTCAATGGCCATTATACGAACAAGAGGAAGAGGAAAGCAGCCTGCTAAGCATTTATTTCAACTAGGCATTCCAGTAAAAGGAAAACTTATCTCCCTGAATGTTTAAGGAGAAGCTAATGAAGACTGACTTATGCATGCATTTATTAAAATTTTCTCAGCACTGAGCATTTCAACTTTCAAGTTTCATGTGCAGCTTGAAAGCAAGGCAGAAGCCAAATGGTTACAAAGAACACCATCTCATCAGAGGATTAGGAATTAAGTTAACTGCACATTAGAGATAAAATAGTGGAGTGCTTGTCTTTATTCTTAATAATAAACCATAAGGCATTAAGCTACGCAGCACGATTAACTTCTTTCAACTTCTCAGTGTTACTGCTGAGACAGCAACATGGTAGTTTCACAGAAGCATTAAAAAAATACAGCGTTGGTAAGTTAAAATTAAGTGAATTTAGGGCAAGCAAAAAACACTACATTGCAGCCCAGAAGGTAAGTCTTTCGTTCATGTAAGAGCAGCCTCAGCACTAGTAGTGCTAGAATGAATTCCTCAAAAACATGACTCATTCATGGTTTGAAGTGACCAGCTTTACATGTTATTCTGTATCCCTCCTCTCCTTCCTAACTGAGGATTCATCTGGCTACTTGGTCTCTAGAATAACAACACTGCTAAATGATGCCTACCAAGCTAGAGAAAAGGATGAACTTGGGAAGCCACAGCTGAGGTCTCCTCCCTTCCTTCTTTACCATGCAGTCTTGAAATTCTTATTTCTTTGACTAGGTTCCGCTTTTATAAAACTCCTCTTACAAACAACACAACCCCTCAAAAAAAATCACAACCAAAAAACATTTAAGCCTGTAAGATGCAGAGACACTAAACAAACAAGGGCCATTTTGATCATCAATCAAATGTAGAATGTGCCCAGCACATTCTACAAAGATACCAGCAAAACCCAACACTTACCAAGACTCCTGGGAATAAAAACACTCTTCACAAGATGGACAAAGTTCTGTCTTCAGTGTGTAACTATATGTCTTCAACTATTCTCTATGGTTCAATGAGTTACTAAGTGTTTTTGTCTATACTCTGACCTGATTAGGACAACTGAAGTAAGAGAAGGAACAGAACAAACTTCCTAGGTCTCCTCTTCCTCTGGGCTTTAGCTTCAGCTGCAGCCTATGAGCAAACACCTATATACTTTCTCCCACATTATCACCTCCCACCTGTGGGAGAAGCTCACCTGAAACCAAAGCTACTGGTTTAAGCATCCACCAAATTCCACCTTAAAGTGCTTCTTTACTGCCTGAAAAAGCTGGGCAACACTTAAACCACTGAAAAAACTGTCACCAAAGCCCATTCTGTTGAGGGAAAGAAGTATCCTTGGTTTTGCACAGACTTGGTTGTTTCATACCTGGTTAGTGAGACATCTTTTCCTGCATTACACAGAGTCTAGCACAGGTGACTCAGATCTAAGACAGCCAACAGCCACATAGGAAACAGCTGAAGTCATCATGGCACAACGTGCAGCAGCTGCTTTGAGGTGAAGCACCCTCCTGCTGTGGCAGACAGCAACTCCTCTTCATGTCTTATTTCTGCAGCTGTGTGAGGTGCAAATATGATGTGTTTTCTGTGACACAGTGGAAGACATGCCTTAGCCAAGCACAGAAGTCTCACTATTTGGAACTTTTTGATGGCCTTTAGGCATTACAACTCAGGTGCAAAGGGGGCCCAGCACCATATGCACATATTCAGTGTGCCAGGCTGTGCCCCGGGGTGTTTGTCACCTAAGCACATAAGGCAGAATTTGAGCTGCTGAAAATTTTCCAGAAAAATACTGGAAAAAGGCAATGAACCAAAATGAAAGTGCTTCCTGGAAATGTACTAGCTTCCAATAACAGGGGAGTAAACACATAAATTACCTGAAACGGCTTTTGGTTTAACTGCTACAGGATCAGCAGCCTTCAGAAATGTGCGTCCACTGAAGTCAGCAGTGCTTTCAAATCTGCAGTCTGTGCACCCTTCAAGGAAAATATGACACGTGAGCCTTTGCTCAGATTTCCAAATGAAATTGTCTTTATTAGAAACTCCTCTGGACTGAGATGTGTCAGTATGTTGGGAACCTGGAAGTCTGGTTACTGCAAAGACCCAGTTCCTGACTTAGCAGCCCTGAGAAACTCATCCTGCTCTGCAATATGCACAGCAAAACTGGGATTCACAGAGAGCTGAATTCTGCTTCCTGAAGCTGGTATGGGTCCAGTTCTCTGTTTGCTCTGCTGGCAAACAATCTCAGACTGTGGCTGTGCTGGGACTTTGGAAACCATTACTTCATTTTGGGTAGGACGTTGCCAAATGACATTTTCTTCTTTTAAAGTTATCAGGAGAGTTTTGTTCTCCTTCCAGAAGAGTGGCTTTATCGTTTTCAAAGATCTGCAGGATGTAGTTATAATACAATGTATGATATACATGGAGAATTTTGGAAAATGAGGCCCATTTTGATATCGGGTAAACTATGTAACCCTGTGAGTCTCTGAACTGAAAAGACAATACAGAGCTCCACAATCCCAAAGTGGTGTCATTGCCAGAAAGCCTGTTCACCTTGTATTTCTCATAGGAATAAAAATGCAACAGCTTTAACTAGTGAATCGAAACAGGCAATTTTGTCATAAATTTTCCAGTAGCATATCTAGTGATTTTTTCATACCTGTGGCAAATTTAGGAACTCCTGAACTTCTCTGATGCTCAGCAGCAGAAGAGTTTATCATCATCTTCAACAGGTCTTCAGCTACCTACAGGAAGAAAAGATTCACAAATATCATCAGCCCTTTAACCTGTCTTTGCACCACTTTCAGGTCCAGAAATTCACATTTAAAACATTTTATTTTGGAATCTTCTGTCATGTACAAATAATTTCCATTCATTTCCTTTTCGACCCCCTGTTTGTCTCCCCACTAGACAATCCTCTGTCCCTTACTCCAAAGCATAATTATCCTCATAAAACATCCACTCCCAGGCTAATGTCAAAGCACTGCTTTTATACCCATCAGATATTTTTACAGGCTACTAACTCTATATTTGCCAATGCTTAAGCCATCCAAAGAATCCATCAGACCTTCCTGACGACAGTCACATGCCAAAAGGAAAAGATAACAGCAAATCCCATGCTCCTTTATAAGAGCCAAACCCCAAATCTAGTATTCTAGATAAAAGAAAATCCTACAATCTTACATTTAACCATCACATTTTGCTTTTGTCCCCCCTAATAAATGTATTTGCGAGGGTCTTCTTCCTGTCTTGATGAGTTAAGCATGCAGTATGATAGTCTTTCACTGCAATTTCACTGATGGGATGTGTTTAAAATGAAAATCAAAAGCATGAATCACTGACAAGTGTAGTGTTGTAGAGCTGTCGTCGTATTTTTCAGTTGGATTCCCAGGTTTAGCAAAGTGCTTAGCTCACACACCAAAATGCTGCAGGCATTTGTATTCAAGGTATTTTGGAAGTGAAAGTCAAGGACATTCATGATTTAGCCCTTCAGTGACAGGAAAATTCATCTCTGCAGATTTGAGTAGAACTAAAGTTGTCAAAGGTACATGAACAAAACCAAGGTCCAGTCTTGATCTCTCTAGACACCAGAATTTCATGGAAACTCATGTGAATGATCAATTAAAGAAAGATCCAAGTACTCTGTGCCTGATTTACTGGAGATAGACTGTGCCCTGTTGCAGCAAGCAGTCTGGTGTCATTCAGAGCAAAGTTTACTAGGTCAAATCTGCGGAGACAGGGAGCAAGTTCACTTGACTCCAAATAAATGCAGTTTAGAATTAGCAGCAACATAAAACTATTGCCGTCATTACTGAATAATACTTAAAATCTGATGCCCCCTTTGACTGTAATCCCTCCAAATTCAAGTCAACCTAAAGATAAAACTAAATAATCTGCCAGAACAGACTTACTGCATTGCTAATGGGTATTAGAAAATATAAGGGGGGCTGCACACACATGCATGACACACCAAACCACCACGATGAAACCTCATAATACGAAACCTTTCTAATAACAGATCTAAAAGCTCTTTATAGGAGGAAAAGGCAGGGGGAGAGCCCTATCTCAGATCAAGAAACAGAGGCACAGATTCTCAATATGACTGACTCTCTTAAGACTCCCTAGCAGGCTAGTACTGAAATCAAGCCTGAAGCCTCCAGTCCTTTGCTTTGAAATACAATTTTAGAACATGCAATCATCTGAAGAAACATGCTACAGAACAATACACCCTTGCTTTACCCCCACACAACTGGAGCGAGAACAAATTTCACCTTTAATTCTGCAAAGTCTGGCTGTATCCCTGTGTTACCAAAGATCGTGAGTCCTGCTATCACACTGAACAATTTCCAGTTCAAAAACCCTTCTGGAGGTCTTTCTTACACCCAGGGTGGAGGATAAAGCCCATCGCAGGACAGAGATGGAGACAAGCTGCCTGGCTCTCACTGTCCTGCTGCCTGCTCACCGCTGCCTCAGCTGGCAAGGCATGGCCAGGCTGGTGTTTAGGAAAAAAACAACTTTCCCACTCAAACTTGTCTAATAAAACTGAATTTTGGAAACCCCCCCCCCACACACACACACAACAGTGTTGATCTTGTTCCCCAGATCCTGCCTTCTTAATGTAAGATACAGGTGGGACATGGAGCAGGCTGCTGGGGAGAGGAGTTGTTGGGGTTTCTTCCCCCTTCCTGAACAGGTTTTTTTCCCCCTTTCTTTAACTCTTCCTTTTAACCCGTTGCACATGGAGCCGCTGGCTTGCAGCACAGTGCCCTTCCCCAGCACTCCTGCCCTGCCCGGAGCCGCCGGGTCCCCAGGAGCAGGGACCGGACCCGGAGCCCCTCAGCGCCCTGCCCGCCCTGCCTGCCATTTTGTCGAGAGAGGTTCTCCTCCCCCTCTATTCTGCCCTAGTGAGGCCACATCTGGAGTATTGTGTCCAGTTCTGGGCCCCACAGTTCAAGAAGGACATGGAACTGCTTGAGAGAGTCAAGCGCAGAGCCACAGAGATGATGAAGGGAGTGGAACATCTCCCTTATGAGGAAAGGCTGAGAGAGCTGGGTCTCTTTATCTTGGAGAAAAGGAGACTGAGGGGTGACCTCATCCATGTTTACAAATATGTAAAGGGTG
>VZRW01007575.1:181343-261553 GCA_013398125.1 Aegotheles bennettii | reverse complement strand
ATTCTGTGATTCTGTGATTTTGTCCTGCGGCGGCGGGGGGCGCCGGGCACAAGGGGCAGCGCTCCGAGGAGCTGGCAGAGAAGAAACGCCTTTACTGCTCCTTTTGATCACAAGTCAATAAATACATTGTCAAAGCCCGGTCTATCGTACCTGCTCCTTTTCCTACTTGGTTTTTACATCACCGCAGGTGACACACGAACTTACAGCTGGGGCATTTTTTTTCCCCAAGGCTTTACTTCAACTTGCTGCATTCCTGAAAGTGTTTCTCAAGATGCCTTTATAATAACAACTCCTGACCTAAACTTCTTCTCTTATCCTGACACCTTGCAGCTCTACAATCAGAAGCAGGGGCTGCTGAGGTCTGTGGGGAGCGAGAGGCCGTGCCTGAGGGGCAGGGGGTGACTCTGCTTTGCGATCCGGCACACGAGCTCCCGGCAGGCAGGATCTGTGGAGTGTTAAAAACACGAAAGCAAGCAAATAGCCCCCAAAAAGTCCATCGCTGGGGCTTCGGCCGTGCGCTGCTCCCGGCCGCCAGGCTGGGCCGGCGGCTCCCTCTGGTGCCCGAACGCCCTCAGCCGGCAGCGCCGCCGCCATCTCGTGTGGTGTTTGTCTCTCCCACACTGCCCTCTGCAGCTCGGCTCCCGCCTGTGCCGCGCCAACGGAGGGCCTCAAACCGAGAGGGGGGGAAATAAAAACCCACAGAGGAGTCTTTCCAATCATAGAACCACAGGAACCACACAGGATCACTCTGGTTGGAAAAGACCTTCCAGATCATCGAGTCCAACCATCAGCCCAGGACTGCCGAGTCCACCACTAAGCCGTGTCCTCAAGGGCCAGATCCAAACGTTTCCTGAACACCTCCAGGGATGGTGACTCCGCCACTTCTCTGGGCAGCCTGTGCCAATGCCTGACCACCCTTTCCTTAAAAAAAATGTCTCCTAATATCCAACCTGAACTTCCTCTGCTGCAGCTTGAAGCTGTTTCCTCTTGTCCTATTGCTCAGCACTTGGGAGAAGAGACCGGCCACCCTCTCACTCCAACCTCATTTCAGGGAGTTGTAGAGAGCAAGAAGGTCTCCCCTGAGCCTCCCCTTCTCCAGACTGAACAGTCCCAGCTCCCTCAGTCTCTCCTCATAAGCCCTGTGCTCCAGGCCCTTCACCAGCTTAGTTGCCCTTCTCTGGACCTGCTCCTCAATGTCTCTTTTGTAGTGAGGGAACGGAACACAGTATTCCATGTGCGATTCCAAAGTTCCATGAAACTTCCTCCCATGTTTTAATAATACATTTCATTAACACCTCCCAGTAGGAGATTTCTGTGATCGCTCACTCATGTTTGGTTTTTAATTTTCTCTAATTCCCAAATCTTTTCCTGGCATGCTTCAGGCAGTCAGTTATACCTTTTCGTTACATCAGGAAGGACTGGTCAGAGCAGACCCACACCACTGCCTGGGACACCAAGGTCTCACAGGCCTGGCCACCTCAGCACCAATGCATGCATCTGACAGGAATCTCTCGTTTTCTCATGAAAAGATGCCAGCTTCAGGTGGCATGAAGTCATACTAAAGTCGCTCTATCTGTTTCTGCAAGCACCTCACCAGCCGGACACATTTCTGCTCCATGTACCACCACGTTTCTGCTCCATGGTACCACCAGCACAGGTGCCCAGTGAGCATGAACTGGGCTGGGAGCTGCAGGCACACATTCGCCCACCCCACCTGTATTTTGCTAAATAGATGCTTCAAAGAAATATATTAGTCTATTGCTGTAGTATTCACTGATGTATTTACTGCTGCGAAGCTCCAGATGCTCTGTAAGCCACAATAATACAGTTAAGTGGAAAATGAGTAATTTAAAACCATAATGACTATCAGCATGACTCCACGGACAACAAACCACCACAAGGATAATGCTGAGGTGGATGATGCACATTTGTCTGTGCCATTGGCTCCATGAAAGTCACTTTTGTGGCTCCCAGGTGAGCAGAGCTGGGCACCCGGGTTTCTCTTGTGAGGAGGCAGGGCCACCCCGTTCAGAGCAGGGTGCTGTTGTCCCCAGTCAGACCAGCAGGGATTGTGTAAGGCCACCACTCTTTCAGAGGGGACTGGGTTCTTAGGAATGCTGGCCAAACTGCGCCTTGGGGACAGACCGACTTCCAGGTGTTTGCTGTGGCTTGTCTGCCAGGTGGGTATGGGACCTGGCCTTCTTGTGAGAGAGGTGAAGGCTCTGCCAGGCCCGCTTTGGCCCTCAGCCTGAACAAAAAGCTTCTGGGGCTGTTTGGGACCATGTGTTGCTGCCTGCTCCTCGGGTCCTGTTCAAGAAAACGCCCCTCAAGCAGGCAGCCCCTCGTGAGAATCAGGAGAGCTCTTACAGCACCAGGGCATGTCAGCTCTGTGCTGATGTGGCAAAGGTGACTAGGTTAGAAAAAGAAAAAACTGGGACTAAGTTTTCTGCTGGTGTGAAGCAGACAGGTCTGATGATTTTAAAGAAACCATTTTCATTTATGTCCTTGGAAAATTTGGCATTATTTGTTTCCTCACCTTCAAATGAAGCAATTCTCTTGCTTAGTCCTTGGCTAATGCTTTCAAAAGTCAAGTAATGGGAAAAAAAAAAATGTCCTCACTAAAGGCTGAGGCTCTGAGGAGCTGACATATGCCAACTAATATTGTACGTACTATTTGCTATAGAGAAGCATCTTTTACTCCCTTAACAAAAGCAATGTGCTCTGCTGCTAGATTGTAGCACCATGCAATGTCAGTGTAACTCTCCAAAACACGATTGCCTTTATCTAGCTGAATGCTCTGGGTATGGACCACTTCTAGTCCCTCTTATTAAATGCTATAAAGCAAGGTCACTCCTTAGTCAACCTGATCGCTGCCTGCCACAGCACTGTTGAGATTTCTGTCATTTATGCAGGGGAACAGGAGAGCTCCATCAGACTCTCATAAAAATAATTTACAGCTACATTCACCTTGCACGAAACAGCACAGCCGGCCCATCAGCCTACTCGTATTTCAGTCTCTCTTTAACTACCCTCTTGTGGTATCTCTGAAGAATGACAGCCTTTTCTAATAGGCTAAAATAAATTCAGCTCTACCTGTTCGTTTTTGTATTAACTGAGACAAAACTTTCCTTTTGGAGGGGATGTAGCTGGTTGTTTTCTTTTTTGTTGTTTTTGTTTGTTTGTTTTTTGTTTTGTTTTGGTTTTTTATTATTATTATTATTAAATGAGCTCCAAATGCATCATGTTTGCCTCAAATACACCGAGGCCCTTCAAAACTAGGGACCACTGAAAATACCAGGAAGGTTACACTTGCGTTTTTTTGTTGTCTTCAAAAGAAAAAAAAATAAATCTAGTTTCCAAGTGTTTGATGCTAATGCAATCTCTGCTGCATTAAAAAAACCAAACGAAAACAAAAAACCAATACAACCACCACTGATTCAACAGAAACTCATTAAGGGTTTGAAGATGGAAAGCAGAGGATGCATTTCATCAACATACAGTAATATTGTATAGTTAATAGATAAAGCCACTATTTAATCAATTGATTAAGTTCTCACTTGATTATTTCCTTGTCTTGAAACAAAGATGATTGTACTGGGGCGGATGGCTAAGTTCATACATGTAAGTTTTTCAGTAGAGAAATATATCATAAATCCAAACAAGAAAAATGCTATGCTCTGAGTAAGTTTCACTACTGAGCAATAGAGACAATTGAACCAGATGGCAAAATACAGCACACCTGCCCTCAATAGCCAGAATGACCACAGGCTTTATCAACTTGGGTCAATACTCGAGGTACTTGAATTATCAAGTAAACCTACTCTTTCATGGCGATAATTTTAGTAAATCTAGGATCCCAGGAAGTTCTTAACATAAGTTAGGGTTAAAAGTACCTTCTAAAGACAAAACAGCAACCCAGAAATTTCTCATCTCTCACCACCGACTGCAATTCACCTGATTCACTGGGTTTTTTTGTTCTCATGGCAGCCAAGTAACCTAGTTCCCCTGGGTGACTCCTGGGATGACTCAGGCAGTGGGTGGCTGGTATTACCAGTTTTGTGTTCCCAGCTGCACTTTTTCCATTTACAAAGTGGGGGATAACGGTGTAGTGCAGTCTGTATTGCCAGACCAGCAGAGGAAGCATCAAATGCAATGATCACAACCTACAGGAACGACCTCAGCAGAAAGTGGCAAAAAAGAACACAAGGCTCTAGGGTGCCTTAATGACTTCACACTCCTCTCTGTGCTATACGGAGCTTTACGCCTGTGGACATCGTGTGTGCCTTTGGACGTATTTAAATAGAACTGATTCTGTACGCAGACAGCACACAAATGAGGAGGGGGGTATTCTTCATGACTAGGAAATGTCTCTGTGATAAAATTATTTTAGTTGCAAGACACCTAAACAAAAAGAAAGCCCACACACACACACACACAGCCACCCAGCCAACTCCACAATGGGCACTTGGAGGCATTGTCAGCCAGGAACTTCCACCTTGCCCGTGGCCTCAAGCAGTCTAAACCCTTTCAAATGGAGACAGGGCACAGGGAGAACAGAGCCTGCCCTCACCTGCAGCTTTTTTTATTCTTGGCTAGCAAAAATATGGAGTCTTTTATAGTGGTTACCATGGCTAATTCACTGAGGCCTTCAGTTTTCACTATAGTATCTAGTACCACCAGTTTTTTTGCATTATAGCAGCACTGAGAAGTGCTCACTTGCCCCAGACAGGGCACCATGCACAGTGCAATCACATAGTAAGAGAGACTGTATCTCAAGGAGCTTCACATAAAGAACGGCTAAGATTGGTACTTTACAGTGCAAAGGAAGATCTGCTGAAACCGTAAAATCAACAAGGGAGGAGGTAGTCCCACCACTCATTTGCACACACTTCTCTGAACCAGCTAAATCAGAGGCTAGTCTCCATCTGGAGTTAAGGATGAGTCACCTTCAAAAGGCAATTCAGACCATTTAATTTGGGATTCTGCTCCACATCACCTTCTGAAGCTATGGACGAGTACGCCTCCAAAGACAGCAGCTGGAGTCCAAAGAAGCACGTTGGTTTATGCAGGTGAGACTTAACTGAGTCACCATGGGAGTAACAAAGCCCTGTCTAATTTGAGTCTTTGGTCATTGTTTGAACCACAGCTTGCTCTTCTTTCTTGCCAGAAACAAAAGCCAAGTAGCTCCTCTGTAAATGGAATATAACCAACAAACTGTTACCTTGTTCCAGTGCCCCAGGTGGCTTTCAGCAGAGGTCACCTGCACATGTGAAGCAGTAGTTAGAGTTCAAATTATCAAGAATCATGCTAAATATTTACTTAACAAGGTACAGCCACAGCAAACAAAAATAGTTTCAGTAAAATCCCCCCCCAACCTCCCTTTGCCTATCTTCCAATCCAGCAAGGACTACAAATTTCCATGAGCTCATACAGGCAAAGGTAAAAAGGAACAAAAATATACAGTGTCTATGGCTCTCGGAGAAAAAAAATTGTCTGCAGTGTTTATTGCTGCCTGTAATAGATTCAGCTATCGTAAGCCATGAAAGAGAACACAGCTGGCAAAAAGGCAAGAGGGTGCCAGTAAGGTATGAAGAGCAGAAAACCAAGTTAGAGCCAAGTATTCAGTAAGGAAAGACAAAGACGACAAGATAGGGGGTTAAAAAAGAAGGAACAAAGCACAGCATAAAATGAATATGGTATCAGGGAACAGAGGTTATGGCTGCTTTCAAAGAATCACTTCCTATGCATTGCTTTAATTGGCATCTCAAGAAGCTGCTAAGGAGAACACTAGTTGGTGTGGGAAGATGGGATCTTTAAAGCATAAAGCAAAGGTCCCAGGTGTTGTAAGCACAGGAACTAACTCAGGGTTTTCAGTGATCCAGATCTCTGACATCCTACAGAATAACAGCCTTCTGATTAGTTTCATTCCTGCAGGTGGTATTCAGCATGGGCTTTACACAAACTTCATTTCTTAAATAGTAGTGATTCAAAACCAGAAGATTTAAGACAAATGTCTTGAATAGAAGAGCCTGATAAAAATATTGCTTATATCTGCAAGCTGATGTCCCTTTACCGGACTTCTGAAAAGCAATGAGTGCATCTGAAAAAGTTTAAAAGCATTAAAAATCTTGTTTCATCTCTTACTATACCTTTCAGGCATATTCCTCTGAGTATCACCTCTCTTGTAAGAAGACCTGACACACAGATGTTCAAAGGCCACTTAAATTGTATTGAATTCAAAGGGACTGAAATGCCTCAATGCTTCCTGGGATTCTGGGAGTGAGGGTTCATTGGCTTGATTGGGAATTAAAGACCATCAGCAGAAGTATGCTCAGCACCTGGGAGGACAAGGATCATCATCTGTACAATCAGATACCACATTTCTTCCCCCTGAGGACATGGACAAAGCTGTTAGGACTCCTATTAAGTGCTCTGAGATGAGCCTGGAAGATGATGCTCTCATTAGACTCTCTCTCCTGGGGCCCCTCACACTGTATCTCTGCAAGCTTGCTCCAATAGTTTTCATCCTTCTACAGCCATCTACAACTGGTTTCCTTCAGAAACTTGTAAGGTTTTTTAATGATGTGCATCCAGAAGACTGAGATACAGGTTCCTCGCAGACGAAAGAGAAAAAAGCTCTTTTTGCACCTCATGCTGCTATTGTACATTCTGCAAAGTTTATACAAAACTGGATTTTAAAAAAGACATAGGGCTATTCTTTTCTCTTAGCTACACGGTTGAAATTTCACTTTCATCAGATTTATGTGAGAGGAAGAGTGGCATGCAGACAGAAGTGCTGCAGGGCTGGAGAGAGAAACAAAACCAGACATGAATATATGGCTGCGTGCATTTAATAGCTTGTGAAAATTACTGGCAGTTATTGAGGGAGGAGAAAGATTTCCCAAGTCTTTCTCAAGAAAGCAAATTTCAGTGTCACAATTCACCTCTGCCAAAGTAATCTGGATAAAGGTTCTGAATTGTTTATAAAAAGTTAGTAAAAAAAATTCCCAAAAAACCCTGAACTAAAAAAAAACCCTCCTGGAAATTATGCATCCTGGCAAATTATTTATTTCTTTATTTCAATGAAGGATACCGTGAAAGCTGTACTACGAAAAACTAAACAATTTGCAAGAAATTGGACATATTTATGTGCAAATTGTTCATAGTAACCTATAGCCACATCTGGTAGCCAAATTGGTAAATGCCATTGGCTTGTGTGGACCTGTACAAATTCATGAAAGGGCTTGTACACAGCCACCTATGTAAGTATGGGACTACCTTGAAAGACAGACTGGTAGGTAACTGAAGGCTAGGGTGTTAATAACCTTGAAGAATCTGGCCAAGCCAAGGATCTGGTTTCGTTTTCTTTCCTTTTTTCCTGATTACTATAATCATTTTAATAAGAAGGCTTATAAAAGCTTGCCATTTCCTTCAGATTTTTAATAGCTATTTCTTCTGAACAAAAACCCACTCTTGGGAAAAAGTACTTTTTCCCCATAGCAGCGATGGGGTACTCCACACAAAGAAGCACCTAGCAGTTTAGTTCACATTTTTTAATAACATGGCACAATTTACATTACACAAGTCTTCGCTGATGAGGAAACATGCTGAAGATTGAGAGCCGCTTCACTTTTCTTTTCACATAGGATCTAGAAAGGACTTTATTACATACAGGATAAACAGCAAAAAGGTTCGTATATAACAATCTCTTTACAATACTGAAAGCTACCACTACGGTTCCAGTGTACATATTCTTCAGGGTTGGGGTTTTTTTGTATTTTTCCTTTTGTTCTTAAAAAGAAAAAAAACCACTGCACAACATCTGGAGTTCACAAAATCTGAAGCTCACAACTAAACCTTCAGTTGACTACTAAAATAGATCTCTGATCATTAGAAACAACTGTCTGTAGTTAACTTTTTTCTTTTTTTTTTTCTTTTTTTTTTCTTTTTTTTTTGCCAAAACAGGATAACAACTTCAGATAGCACTTTAATACACTAGAAGACCAATGGAACTAATTTTATTTCATACATATATTTTACAGTCCAGTAGACAAGATATTGAATTCTCTCTGATAAAGTCATATTCTCTCCAAATATTTAGACAAGAAACTTAACACATTATAAAAAAGTGTGTTATGAAAAGACAGATTTCAGAAGATTGATGCATATTTTTAAAAAGGACCATGTTCTTCATGTTATTTCATGTCTTCTATGATTAGGGAACAACAAGGCTGACCTGTTAACTATTCACAGACTTTATTACCAACTGAAATACAATAAATTGCATTATGAAATCTGCATCGGAGTTCATTAATTAAACTACTGATCCACAGTGAAAACATGTCTATCATGTAGAAAAGTATTAGCTTTTTCTTTTAGGATTTGTTTCGATATAGCTAAAAATCACTTAACAAAAAAAAAAGTGTGTGTACAGAGAAAAACGACACACTGGCAAAAATAAAAACAAACATGAATGGCTGTAAGCAGATGTTCTCCCCAAAATAAATTTGACATGTTCAGTGACAAAAGCTCTGGAAAATACCCAGCATTTGATAATTACTCTGTTTAACCCAGATTAATGCGACTGAAACCCAACCTCTCATGACTACAGTACCAGATTACAGATCGCTAACCCTGACACGTTCTACGGAATACATGAGCTACAGTAACATCAGCATCTTGGTGCAGGGGGTTCAGACAGAAAACTACACTTCTAGTGGGCTGTTTCTTCAAAACAAGCAAGAGAAATAGGTTTCTATTACAGATGAGCTTGTTCAGGGAAAATATGACTTCAGTTATGTTGTGTGTTGAAAAGGCTCCTTTGAGTTATAAAGGCTTTTGTGAAAAGCCTTAAAATTCATTGCATAGTTGAAGGGGTTTAGCTGTCTATAACAATATATGTAACACAGCATAAGCAGACTGTGTTGATCAATATTAAGTTTGCAAATAGCACAGTTTAAGAAGTATTAATGTATTATGTTACTTAATTTTATCTATTTACATTTGTACAAAGTAAAGCTTTCATCTTACCCTTTTTGCATATATGAACCATTAACCCATGAAGCAATCTTTTTACATAAATATCTACAATTGTCTTCACTTCTGGTTGGAAAGAGCTTTGTATGGTTAACATTGGTGGTGGGTTGTTCCCAGTCAAATCATTCAGATTAATGTCTTGTTCTTCAGTTCAAATTTTTAAACTAGAAATAAAATAGAATAGGAGACACGAGGAACATATGGACTTGGCTAAAAGATCTGGAAAATTTCAACATATAATATACAAAAAAACCATTTCAAAATCTTTGCACTCATGTCTATACATATTGTACAGTGGGTCACATCCCCAGTCTGTATCAATGACTAGTAAGAAGGTCTTTATATTATGTTCATTTACAATTTTCTGTCCCTCTCTCTCTGGTTTTTATTTAGCCTCACTCTGCTTATCGAGCTTCAATGTCCTTGAGGGTGTGAGAGGGAGGCCTCTCTCTCATCTCTGTTGACAGAGGAGTAGTCCTTCTGGGAGACCCAGGCCGAGGGCCCAGAGTAGAAATAAGAGGTGGAGGGGCACTGAGAGCTGCTGTGGGAGGAGTTTTATTGAGGATGCCGTTTTGGTGTCCCGTCGGGGGACTGACTCTGGGGTAGTGCATGCTAGGAAGTCCTGGCGTGATTAGGCTTGGGTGAGGCAGGTGCCCATCCAAGGCTGCAGGGTGAACTGAGTGCAGGCGTGCATGTTCATAGTCCTCTCTGAGCATGTGCAACCGCTCCCTATCATCCAAGTGGTTGCCCCTCTCATGCTCACGTCGAGGGTCAACAGAGAGAGGGTGGTGGTGATGGTGGTGGTGATTGTAGTCGTGAGGTTCCCGATCCCTGAATGACCTGTCTGCTTCATATAATCTTGGTGTAGAAAGACGATGAAGGGGGTCATTTCTTAGCAAAAAGTCTCTGCCCAGGGGGTCTCTCCTGTGAATATCTAGCTCTCTGTAAGGATCTCTTAAGGGATCTCTCATTGGATCCCAGTGGAAAGAAGGATAGGGGAAACGTTCTCCACCAGGAATTGGGCTAATTCCCATAAAAGGGGTCATCATGCGAGTCCTATCCAGGCCACTGATGCTGTTCATGTGATGTATACCAGTTACACCTACAGTCATGGGCATAGACACTAGAGGACTTGGATGGACGTTTGATGTCGATATAGGTGGTGGCTGATCAGATGACCTATGAGTCTGAGGTCCCTCAGGCTGAACATCATGGTCTTCCTTTCGCTCCTCCTTCACTTTGACTTCATTGCTTTTCTTCGGATTATCATACGCCGGCTCATTCTTCCTCTCTGCCTCACGGTTTGAAGTACTATTAGGCCTGGTGCTCTCCACAACGGGGGGCCTAGTATAGGGTGAAGGAACCCTGGACATTTGCTTAGACTCTTCCACCACTCGGCTTTCATGGCTCAGGCCTTCTTTCTCCGAAATATAATTGTCCTTCACCTTGTGCTCTTCAACATTAATTTCCTTCCGAGATTCGGAGTGATCCCTCTCTCGTTCTTTGGGTTTCTCTTTTTCTCGAACCTCGGCATTCAGATGGCTCCTGATCTGCTCATTTGAGCTGCGATTATGTCCGAGGGAGTTTACTGGATGGATAGGTGCTGGCGAAGGATGGCTGGAGTGTCTTTTCTCAATGCTCTCCCTAGAAGAAAGAGAAGTGTAAAAATGAAGGCATGAGAAAACCTGCAAATAAAACAAAGCATCTAGGGTGTCTGACTTAATATTGGCTGCTTTGCAGGAAGCCAGTAACACACCCCGTTAAATGCACTGTTCCTTTTGCACACCCAAAACACCAGAACATCTCATCTCTAAACCAGGCCTGTTTTACTATCTCAACCCAGGAGAAGATGATCCCTGAAGCTGCTGTGATCGAGATACGCTTTTGATCTGATTGAGATTCCAAACATTGAAGTCCACAGAAGGCTCCCAAGGGAATCTAGCTCTAATACACATACTTCTAAGACAACGGCCTTAACTGGCAAAGAGAGAGAACAATAAAAACACACTAACTTTGTCAAAAAAAGTGAGGCAGTTAAATCCAAATTACACGGTTAATAGTATTTTACTTGCTTCTTCTATTAAGAATACATTTGAGAAAACAGATGACATTTTGTTCAACTTTTAAAAAAAATTCTAGACCTATGTATGTTATCAATTCCTTATCTCTGTTTTCTTCAATCTTCTAGGTTTTCTATTTACTTCTCACGATTCAATTTACTTCTTAAAATTGAAAACAAAAACATCTCTAGACACCAGTACTGATGGAGACAATTCACCTCCTAACAGGCAGGTACTTAGAGAAGTGTGCCATGAGCCTCAGTGCAAGTGTTCTAACAGAGGCAACTACTGTGTGTAGATTATGTGTTGACTTTCTCAGCAGAGATCAGTCTACCCTTTATGGCCATTATTCAGAGCAACCTGAACATGCTCGGATGAGGACAGCAGGGTGAAACTCACTCTGGACAAGGTGAGCAATACTGGCTGGCTGAAGGGCAACTCGGAGGCTGACTTTGAAGTGGACACTTGCTCCTTCACCTATGCAATTTCTGCCATGTACTTTTTTGCTGAGCTGAACTGTATAACATTTCTACCCGCAGGTACTTTTGGCTGGTGAAACTGCAGCACCTGCAGAAAAAATATCTTTCAGAAGGAAACTCTCATTACTGTAACCACACCAGATGCATCTTTTGCTGTGTCTAGACTGAATTGTTGAAACTGTGATTTTATGGGCAGTGTCTGAGAGACCTCCAAGAGTCCAGAATGTGACTGTTAGAAAACATTTTTAAGACAGAGCACTTGATAGCAGAACTGCCTAGTCTGCACTGACTACTGATTAACTCCTTGGTATCAGGTTCTGCTTTGATTGACTGTGCCCTAAACAGTCTGGAAATTGTCCCCTGGCTCCAATTTCCCTCCTCTTTCCACCATAAGCTGAGGCATTTAACAGCTTCCAGATTTGGACACAGCGAGAGCGAGTCAAGGCACTCCAATGAAGGCTTCTCAATGTGAAGACTTGATTCTTTTACTCTGCTGGGAAAGCACTGGCTTGTGGACTGTCTTCAAACACCTAGTTCACTAGGAGAGCTCATTGAGTCCTTTTGCTGATATTTAATCAATTTTCTATGTAATTGATGTATTTTAAATTATGCATAAAATTTAGAGAAAATAACAGGCACTTTTTGTAACTACAGAAAAATACACATGCAACCAAAATAACATATTCCTTTGCCAATTGCATCCTATTTAATTACAGTGAAGGTATTATCTCAAGAGACTATTGATTAAATAGCCAACTTAAGTGAACTACAGTTCAGTGGTCAGAGAGGGAATAATTTTTTATCCTCAGATCTGTCAAGGGCTCCTTAGGTTAATAGCACGGGAACAGCTCTAAGCCTCTCTCTCCACAAAGATCATGTTCTCAAATGAACTGATTAAGAGGTAAGGTATGTCTTGAGGCTGTATGCTACACTGAAAATACTGAGTATCTTATGCCAGAGTACTTTGCCTCATTTATGCTGATAAAAAGATCAACAGATCAAAAAGATCAATTGGTTGTTTTTCTTTTTTTTTTTAATGCTCTAGGATTACATACCCTTAAGTGTCGTTATTGGAATGGAATTGCTCAGTGACATCTTTTAAACAAAATACCGCTGAGAAGGAACAAATCCTGTTTCTCACAGCAGCTATTTTACTGATTTTTTTTCTAACACTGGGCTGGAGTAATGGAGTCCTTAAAACAAATAAAACTCCAGAACTGCAAACTATGTTCCAGAAGAAAGTGGGGACCATACCAGGACACTGCAGTGGAACTCCCCAGCCAGCTCTGCACCTAGGGAAGGTTCACAGATTGTAGATTTGTATTATCTAAGCTATCATTTACCTGGCCTCAGTCTGGCTGGGAGGGGGCTGTGGTACACTGGCCATACAGCTTACCCAAGAAAAGCGACCACTAATTCACTGCATCCCTCTAACATCGACCTTAGATGGGGAAAAACCAAGCTAAGAGGCACCTCTGAGGTACCTTTCTGCTGATAACAAGAAATCTAGATGAATACTTTTGGCTAGACTGCCTATTTGGGGGCTGATAAAGTTAGACCCTTGATGACACGATGATTTTGAGATGAAATCATACCCATGGGCATGATTCCCAGTTATTCCTGTTTGGGCAAATTAGCTTAAAATAGATAACAGAGACTGGGACCTCCACTAAGAACGCAAGGCTATATCCTCACCCTGCTGGGTGCCACTGAAGATAAAAGAATAGGTATGAGAGGCTCACAAACTGCTCCAGACTTTATCTACATAGGGAGCATGTCTCCAGGAAGGGAATCTCAGCATCTTCTCATACAGGTAACAGTGTGAGCATGCTGCAAAGCAGAACTCTTCAAAACCACACAGATGGATGCACAGCGACACTACATAGGTGAAGACATCATTGTACTAGACCAGTAGCCATAATTGTGCAGAAGTATGAAGTATGAATGATGCTTACACTTTTAAGCTCTCAAATTACTGAAAATAAATATGTTCTGAGCTATGATATGGAGTTCAGGCAATGCCAAAGCAGCTTGCAAGGAATGTATATCTGAAAGGGGATCCTTCAGCAGGAACACTTCATAAGAGAACAACAAAACAGCAACTGAAATCATCACATTATTCTAAAGATTACCCATGTCATTAGTAACTAAAATGCTTTGCCATTCAAGCCAGTAAAGTTACTCACATGCTTAAGCATTTTGCAGGACAGAATCCCCAATTTGTAACAGCAATTCATTTTGAAGCATTAACACCAGACATGAAAATAATGAAGCTATGCTACCAAACAGAAAATATTCCAAATGGAAAATGTAGGTGAAAAGATCTGTAGTTTGATTTGCTCTTCACATTTTACAATATCACATAAAAGCTCTTACTTGTATTTTTAGAATATCTAATGTGTTAGCATAACTTCTTTTAGAAAAGCCTACTAATGCGTATATTTGGGTTAGTGACAGAGAAGTCAGAAAAGCACATCTCCTAAGTATTCTTTTATGTTAAAAAATTAGAAACAAATAGCCATTATGTAGTAAAGAAATGTGCAAACTTAACAGGAAAGCCATTAAGCCACAACGGAAAAAGCCGATATCATCCTCTCTACATTTTTCAAGGAAGGCATGACACTTGCTGAATGGCAAATTCTTTTAATTTGGTACTTAAATGTTAAGAGGAATTGTTACTGAGTTAACTGTATAATGGGAACAGTCCTGACAAAAAAAATATGACCAGGTTTTACTTTTCATTAACCCTTCCCAGCCTGGACATGTTAGCATGCAAGTACATGTAAAACGCTGAATAAAAACTGTGCTTGAAGGTGTGTAACAGCAGTGCATGCGTGTGTGGCTTTTTTGAGGGGAATTAAGGTTTATTTCATGAACTGCATGCACTGAAACTTACTGCAGTATTGGAAAACGACATACCCGGTGCATTTTATAGTGTTACAATTTTACAGCTTTATCACAGGTCCCTCTGGTCGGTCGAGGAGGGAGGTGGGGTTATTTGTTTTGCAGACAAGGTCTGATTTACAAAGTTATTCAAAGGTGCAGATATGTGTCTGATGGACTTTGTAATCCTTTTATTCATCCTGTCAGGCACCTATCGACACATTAAGTCTTCGAAAGACCTATGACCATGTGACCCACAAGGTAACAGAGTGTGTGGGTTTGATTCTGTTCTCACTCGACACTGCTGAACTCTGCTCCAGCAAAGCTCTTCTGATGATGTGCAGTGCAAGTGAGAAGAGAAACAGATGCAGTAGGAAACACCCCAGTTAGAAACCTGCATCTTCCGTAGTGTCTTGTGCTGTAGGCAGCAATGGTGCCAGCTCTCCAGGTGTCCCTCTACTGAAGCTCTGGATTAACAATGTGCCAGGCTGGGAAGGGTTAAAAGCGGAACAGAGCCCCAAGTTTTGAACTAGACAATTCTTGGAAGTGTTCTTTCGTACCTTTCTTTGTCATCTTTACTAACAGATGAGTCTCGTTTATCTACATCTCTATCTCTGTCATGAGCTGCAGCAGATGAACTGCGCTCCAGCTCTCCTGGCTTCAGCCAGGGCGGAGGGGTCGGGAACGAAGGAGGAGTTCGGTGCAGTCGGTTCCAGGGCTCGTGAGGGTTGCTAAAGCTCTGCATACTGGGGCCATCCTTGTGGCCGAACATTGAGTTGGGTGCTGAAATGGTGAAGTGGAAAACAAAAAGGTTTAAGAAAAAGGTATGCTCTAGTGAAGGTACTTACCAAAAAAACTTTTACAGCACTCAGAGTTAAAATGAATACATATTATTGGGAGCTGGAAAAGGAAAGGAAATTAACAGAGATTCATTAGAGGGTCTCATTCCTAAAAATGGGCAGGCATCTGACAGCTCTTTTAATTGGAAAGGGAAATGCTGTGGATAAAATTGACAAGGGATGAAGTAGTAAGATAAAAGTGACAATGGTCCTTATTCCAAATGTTTTGGAGACATCAGAAAATGAACATTATGCAGACTATAAATAATGGAACTTGTTGCATTTGATCCTGAACCAAAGTAACATGTGACTGAAATCATGCCAGAGTTTAAATATGGAGAAAGAGAGTGATTTTTAAAAGGATGATCTTTTGTGACTGGCCAAATCTAGAGAAATGTTGATGATCCTGGACAAATAAATGCAGGTTAGTGATCTTTTCCAGGCACATGTCCTGGATTACTCGTGAGAAAGAAAAAAAAATGTTCCCATCCACAGCTAGGGACGTGCATACGTTAACTATTTCTGAACATGCAACAGAGCCATGGGGAATTTCACAAACTCCTTAGACTCACAGGTTCTATATTCTTGGGGTTCTTTTTTTAGCTCAACAATGTAATGGTGACATTTAGCACTATGTTGAACCCAAACTATTATGTAACTAATAGAATATAACTTATTCATGACTAAAAAATGGTGTTATTTACACAAAAAAGGTTGCTTTCAAATTCCCATCTCTTAGTGGTATGTGGTCTAAGCAACTGGTAAAAAAGACAACAAACAGTCACCATCACTCAGTATTCTGAATTACACAGCGAGTAAGAATTCATAAACAAAGAGGTTACTCACTAACTGTCGGGTTTCCAAGTCCCCCGAAGGCATTACTACCCACTGCAGTGAGACCGCTGAAGGAAGCCGGTCGGTTGAAAGGCTCTGCAAACCAATGGAAAGAGCTGAAGCTCACTGGCACGTCAGTAACTGTGATCAAGCATTAGCATGTTACCCAACTGCTCTACATCTGCACGAAAGCTCAGCCTGTGCCCATCAGTAGTTGAACATCATCCTCCCACAACACAGTGGTGGTTGCGAGGGAGTGAGACATAAAAACCCATTCTTTCTCCAATGCCAGTATGCTTGGGATCATATTACTAGAAAAACTTCCTCCTCATAGAAAAACAAGATGTTAAAATACAGAAAGTATTGATGCCTGCACTTCTGTATAAGTAGCTACTTCATTTAAAACCTGCAAACATCTTCATTTTTATTTCCTTTTATTCCCTTCCAATTCAATTCCGTGGTCTTGCTCAGGAAATGTCTCTGGCTAGCAAGACTGTTATTAACTCTGGCAACTGTGCTCCAGAACACCTTCAGGCTATGGCTCCTACACCATAGCCAGGATATAAATAAAATGTCCTATCACACTGATATGTCATGCTGACCTGAACATTTTATAATTCTCTTGATATTTATTGATGATGCTATACAAAAAACTAGTATGGACTGAAAAATATTGGAATAATTTCTTTTAGTAGTTAAGGCACACAGACTAAGTTGTATGAAGTGAATTCTCCTCTCACATTACTTTGGACAAGTCATAAGATTTTGATTGCAATGACTTCTCAAAAATAACAGCACAGAGAAAAGGAAGATCAAACCTAGCATTTTCTATAGGCAGCAAAGTGCAGAATTATTCCCCTACAACCTGAGTCTGCCGGATCAATTTGGTGACCCTCCCAAATCCTTCCCGATGAAAAAGAAAATGCCAATTTAGAAACTCATATGCTGCCACAGACAGCAGACCTCCTTATTACAACATCAGAAGGGAAATAAGAACATGTGGAACCTTGGGTGGTTCCCTTCTAAAATGCATATTCACTAATTTCACTAACAGACAAATTTGAGGCCAGATCACAAGATTTTAAGGCTATATTTCCCACTCACTTAAATGGAAAAGCAGACATCTAAGTAGGAGTTAGGAAAAGAATAAACCTCTCTGAACAGAAGGCTTAACCTTAAGGAAATTTTTTGGCCTGGTTATAAACATGACCACAGTGAAACTGAACCAGCCCTGTCACTCTGCTCCTCTGACATTCAGACTGTTTCCAGAAGTATTTCAAAACACACTGCCAGTGATACTATTATCTGTATTTAGAACTGCTACTTGGCTAATCAGTAAAATTAAACAGCTAAATTGTGCAATTTGTAAAGGTTAAATGGGCAGGATACAAAGAGTCTCCACGTGAGCAACCTTTACTGGTCTCAATGGTCAGTGTGTGTTACTTCTGAGTTGCATTCACCATTACTTAAGTGCAGAGAACGTACCTAAATGAGCAGCTGGGTTGAGAAAGTTGCTGTGGTGAGGTGGTGGGCCGAAAGGGGTGCCAGCTGGATGACCCCCACCTGCCAAAACAAAGCAAAAGGGGTGAATTCCTAGCAAAAGCTCAGAAGGGGACTCCCTGTGTTCTGGGCTTGGCTACCACTTCTTAAATGCAGCTGGTGTGAGCAGACATGGCTGTATGCTGGGGGGAGCTCTCAGGTCAGGATCCTATGCAAGTAGTGGCTGCTCTTCTGAACAGAAATTCCCAGAGTATAAGGGGCTGGGGAGGGGGGATATATTTCAGTGTGAGAAAAAAAGGGAGCATATAAATACAGCATATTTCCAACTTGTCATCTCCATAATGCACAGGACATCACTGTGTGAAGAAATGTTCCTCTGTTTACTACCTGTATGGCATGTCAGCAGGTTGGGCTTTTTTAAAGGCATAGAGAATAATTAAAATTATTTATCAAATAGACTCAATGCTCCTAGCATGTCTTGCAGAGTGTTCATAAACCAAAGCATCTGGGACATTTCCTTTTAACATGGCAAGGGTTAGCGTTTTAACAAGCACACCACAAGAAGGAGATTTCACTTCTCAGTACTCACTGGCTGTGGAAAAGAGAGTTGAGGGCCTGGCCAGGTCATGGGGGTGGTGGATGGCTCCAAAAAGGCTGGGGCCTGGTGGCCTGCTCAGAAATTCAGGTTTCAGGCCAAAGTCCAGCTTGTGCGGATCAGACTGCATCTGTTTCTGAAATGTAAAAACAGGATTTGGAAGAGACTGTCCTAAAGAATATCAGCAAAAGACACGTTCAGAATGATGTGGGCACAGCAATTCATTCATGGTCACTGATGTTTTAACAAGAATATCAGTTTTTGGGACCCTTGAGCATAGGTGCATGGCTATTTTCACAGAAGGGGGATCGAAGGCAGAGAGAAAATCTCAGGCTCTCAAAGCACATTTCCTACAAATTTCAACAGTGTTTTCATTTCACATACGCTCACATCCACCCCCTGGAGCAAAGCTTTCCAGCACAGACCTGACTTAAAGAACCAACATCAAAACCTTTGAGGAGGCCTCAGACACTTGTGCTCAGCTGTAAGAATAGGTCTGCCTTAAAATAACAAAAGCAAAGCCGAGGAGAAATGTTAGTTTGGAACTGCTCCCAGGTGGGCAGGCATGCTAAAAGCTGGGTGAAAGCACCAAGGGCAGCAAGCAGTGCTGCCAGATCACCCTCTGCCCACCAGGAATCCCCTGCCAGGCAGCCAACGGACACCAGAACCACTCATTTTAAATGTGAAGCTGCAATCCAGGAACACCCGATGCAGTGTATCCTCCAGTGCTTCCCAGACTGCAGCTGAGGAAGGTCGGGACTGAAATGAATCGAAATACAGATGAAGTGTACTGAGTCTGAAGAACTGAAGTCCCATTTTGCCTGCCTGCACTCCAAATGCAAAGCACTGTCTTTATTTATATGGCATTTCTCTTTTAAGATGAATTTGCTGAGGTAGCTGCATTGTAAATGATAAGTGGATGAAGGATGGGCTCTTCTTCGTGCCATGTACTCGTTTCACTGGTCCATACTTCAATAGTTTTATAGAATGAAGAGGAAAACCAAATTCCCAATTACCTGTGCTGCCAGAGCTCCCTAAACACAGATTGCCTATTAATTGTGCAGGTCAGCTGAAAGGATTTACAAATGTGTAACACTGAATCAGTGGATCTTAACAGTAATTCTGGAGCAAGTTACGCTTTATAAATCAGTATTTAATACTGTGGCAGCTCGGAGTACACACCATTACAATGATATAAATATGCATATTAAAAAGTTATGACCAAGTTAATGTGCGTGCCTAGTAGCTGTTTTTCAAGTGCTAGTAATATGTCTATCTAGCTATGAGAACAGAAAAAGGGGGGGAAAAAAAGGCAAAAAAATAATGGCTTTATCAAAGTTTTGAGATGCTGGCTTGCAAGAATATTGAGATGGGAAAGATGGCCAAGATAAGGTCATATCTTTTAAGGAAGTAACACTGTAGTGCTTTAATCATTAAAAAAAATTCGGAAAAGATAAATGCCTCAGTTGAAGCCTGCATGCCAGATTTTTATGCTGTGAACTCTTTTTATTCTTCTTTCTAACAACCAAGTTATAAACCTCTGACAGGCATTACTCAGAACAGCAAAAGCTGGCTGAAACTTTAATTGCAGCCATATGAATGGTGCTGTTCTAATAATGAAAAAAATCTACTGTCTGAATAGGAACAGGAATATCATGGATGTGTTAAAAGATTTTTGAATGTGTTGGTTTTCCTTAAGGCAGTACCAAAGAAAATTTATCAGATTTATTTTCTCCCAGTTGCTCTTCAGGAGAGCACACCTCTGGATGCTAACCCTTACAGATGTATTTGAAGTGCAGCAAACATGTACCACCTAATTCAGGGCCCACTACAATCAGTGCAAATGTCTGCACTAATGTCATGGCACGTTAGACAGGGCCATAAGGCCTTTCCTAAAAGAGAGAGGGCCAATTACGGAGCATAAATCCTCTCCTGAGTCCCGTACCCAGTAACACATTGGTCCACCTAGGCAGGAGTGTAAAACTGCTTATGACCAGAACTGGTGTGCAGCCCTGGCTGTGTCTGAGGAATTCCCTGGGTGTGCAGGCAGGTTACACAGGTCTGAACTGGGTCTTGGTGCAGAGGTGTAGGCAGGCAAACAGTATCCACAGCTGCATGCAATTTTTCTTGGGGTCAGGAAGGTTGGGTTTTAAAGTTTCCCATCTTGCCTGCTTCTTCAGTGTCTGCTGTTGCCCTCTGCAAGCAATTACTAGCGAGCCAGAGAGTTACTAATTCTTCCACACTTTGCAAGCAGTCTGGTGGCACTGCATGCAAGCTCGAAACCTCTGAGTAAATATATTCTATTCCCTGCTCTAAGGTCAGGCAGCATCTTCAGCACCTTCACAACCTTGGGCTAGAAGGAGAAATCGTTCTGTATGAGCCCCCAGCCAGAGATTTCACACTTCATGGTTGCATGCAGAGGGGAGGACTTTGTTCCCATGTGGGAGTCTGATAGCCCAGGGGGACATAAACCAACTCGATGTACTGACTGCAGACCATACCTAATTTTTTGACTGAACTGACTGAAATACATTTCCCAATTACTCTTGAAATTATCATCATGCACAGCCTCAAAAAGTCAAGTAACATCCTTTCCTGTACTTCTGGGCTTTCTTCCTGTTTTTTAACATGCAAGGTAGAAAAGTGCTAGGTAAAAGAAATGACTGCATGAAAACAGCATTTACTGTGAATTATAAATACACCAGGATGACCTCTCTCTGAATATCAAATCAAAGAAGATTCAAAGGACATAGATAGCACGGGAGCAATAATTTCATTTCAAGAAAATACCTTTTCAATAAAATAAAAAAAAAAAGACATATAACTCTCTAGGTCTATAATCTTGTCTTATTTGATAATGGGAAGATGAACGAAGATCACTAGCAGGGGAAACGTAAGGAAGCAGAGAAGAGAGATATGTCTACTGCAGCAAATTAACCTGTCAACCTTGTTTAAAAGGGTTATTTTTAAACTCTATTAGCTGCAGGTTTTAGTAGCTGTTCAACATCTTCATAGTCTTACAGCACCACCTTATACAGTTCAATTGCATACACAGACAGCAAAGTGCTGTGGACTCCTGCTTAATTTTACCTTCTAACACAAGCTACTGACTCTTGACATACAATTATGAGCAGTAAAGAACACCAACCTTTCCCGACCTACTGAAAAACATCATGAGCAACACAGAATTTTTCAGTGACAAAATGCAGTGAAAATATTATGAAGGGAAAGAAACCTTCACAGAGTCCATGTGCAATGAAAATACAGTTAACGTATGAATGGAAATACCCTAACTATTCAATGAATAAATAATTTTGTTTTCTCTGACATCCGTTTCAGACCCTAAACTGACCACAGTCCTTACCCTTCAAGTCTCAAAGCATGTGTAACAAAGAAAAGATTTCCAGCCCTTTACCTCTAGTGCAATGAGACAGTGCCTGGATAATGTTACTCCATCTGAGAGGCTGTGTCTGCCTGACCAGCCCAGACACGCACAGATGCCAACCTCCAGCTATGAGATGGGTTGTGAAAAAAGACTGATGAGAATCTCTGCAGCCACGTTGGATTAAGCATTGTAGGGACAGGAAGAAAACTTCCTCTGTCCATGAACATTATTAAGAGGAATGGGATACACATGCCTAGCTTCTCCAGACTTAAAACAATTTAATCTTGATATGTTTGTGTCCTCAGCCATAAATACAGGCAATGTTGTAGCTCACAGGCACACTCATTTAGCTCTTCCTAGCTACAAACTGGTTGTTATCACCTAAGAACTGGTGTCCTTGCTCCATGGCACCACAGACATTGAGACTCTACCTTTAGGTTTTTAATTCCAATATGCCATCACTATGAAACAGAAGGTTATGCTGTAATGCTACATATGGTTACTCTAACAAGGTATTAACCACTGCATGGAACTGCTGAGGGCGAGAGGCAAACTGTTCCTCTCACAGGTCTCCCTGTGCAGGTCAACTGAAGCACAGCATGCCCAAAAGACTGACCTTGACTTTCTGTTGGTGATGGTATATCTGCCAGGCGATGTGAACATGCATAGCACACCACTTTCCAGGTTTCTGGAAAAAAAACAAAGGGATACAACAACAAGTCAATAAATTTCAAAAGCTTGTGAGGCTTTATTCTAATTACAGCAACTCCTGTCAACCCTTATTCCAGTCTAGGGGATTCCTCACACCAAAACAACTGAAAGCAAAGGGTCTCCCTTCAGTGCCCTCCCCTTCTGTCCTCTTGGGAAACCAGAAATGCAAAGAATTTGTCCCTTCCTAAGAAGTTTATCTGGATATCCAGGAATGCTCCTGGTCATTCTCCCCTCCAAATAAACTCATGCTTGGGTTTTACACACACTTGCAATCTTCTTATGCCACTGGCTGAGAATGCAGCTTGTGTTGCTGAAATCAATGAAATTGTCTCCCAGTCAGCAGCTGCTCTGCACAGCTGGGTTGCTTCAAACTGTACATTGAGTCCATTTCTGAAAGCACAGCTATTCTCAGTCTAGCCTTTCCATCGAAAGATGAAAATGAAAGCACTTTAAAAGATCAATCTGTTTTTCAAAATGAATCTGACTCCCCCCATATAATTGCTGGTCTGTACTTCCAAAACTTTGGCTCATAAATATGCTGGCAAAAAATGGAGGTCAGTCAATTCACTGTTTGGGAAGACTCTTTGTATCGTTCCTGTCACCATGCTTTTAAGTCATGTGGATGAGAGGCAGGAGAGAACCAGAGTGCTATTTGGGTTTTCTTGTTGATTTTGTACTCCATTTCCAGGACATTTGGAAATGTTGTCTGAAAACGACTCATTTCAGGATATGCTTTCTCAGATTGTGTTATTTAGGGGTCTGTAGTTAACTACACAACCAGTGATTCCTGCAGATTTAAAAATAATAACAGGAATTCAAGATGCTCCTCGAGCAACTGGTAACTTAAATGTTTTCACAAACTATGGCATACGGTCTGCCTTCTATTTCTAGGTGTATGCCAATTAACAATTAAAACCACGAAAAATGAAACCCATCTCACATGCTTACCCCCCTAAGCTCAAGCCTTTTGCTTATTCACAGCAACTGGCTGTGCTAGTGATTTACTAACTTCACTTGCTTGGTTCAATCAAAATCTACACCTTCTTGAACACATAGAAAAACTAAAAAACCACCCTTTTGGATCACTGAAAGACTGGATCTTTTGATCCAGTGTTATTCAGTATGGTACTTCTACCCAGTATCTGACTGTCAAGCACGGACAGACAATCCACTGCAAACACATTAAATGACAAAAGCAAAATCCTTCAGTCTGCAGTGAGATGCCAGGGGGTCACTGCCAGGGTTGGTCTCTAGGACTTGGCTCAGGAAACTTCGTAAGCCAGGGCAATAGAAGGATTATTGATATTTAACCTCTACCATTCACGCTAGGGGGTTGCACGAGCAGAACTTCCAACTTTGAAACTGTGTATGTTCCTTGAGATGCACACAAAGTGTGTGTGTGTGTGTGTGTGTGTGTGTGTCTCTCTGTCTGTCTGTCTGTCTGTGTGTGTGTGTGTAAAATACCCAAGATGAAACACGGCCTTGCTTTATAATTAGTCTGCTGCTTTAACCCGCTGGGGACTGAGAGGAGCTTGACAAACTGTATCACAAGAAGATTTCTTACCCTCAACATGGGCCTGAACGGATCTGTCAACTGTGAAGAAGAAATGACAGCTTGGTTACATGCCTGTCGCTCAAACAATTGCTCTAATTAACAAATTTGTATTGCTTCATTAAGAGATGAAATTAAAATGTTACAATTTTACTTTCAAATGAAGCCCTTTCGGATAATAATTAGTCCTTAGCCTCCCTATTCGAGCTGCTCTCCCTCCCCCCATGGCTGTTGTACCTAAGCATTGACAAGCAACTAAACAAGCCTCACGCAGAGCGCTCTGTCCTCTGGCATCTTCATTAATTTGTTGATTTTACGCTACAAAAATGGCTGGTTAACCACTCTGAAGAAAAACACAGATTTATGCTTTGGGCAAACTTCAGTTCTCATCTTTCCAAGTTGCTCGGCTCCCAAGAAGGTTGGTTAGTGGACAGGGCCACTGTCTCACAGGCTTGATCCCATGGATCGGGTTGGAACAGGCTGGAATGGTGTTTCAGATGTGCCCCTGAAAACCAGTGGCTGTGGCTGTTCAACAGCTGTGGCACTGGGCCCTTGACTTGCACGTCTGAACAGCCATTACTGACTACCTGCTTGCCTGATGTGTTCCCTCTCACACATGGGCTTCACCTTAAATATTTTTCACCCTGGAGCACACATCAGTAAACAGCAGCTGTATAAAAACCTGATTTTCTCATTATTTGTGTGGCCTGGGTTTTTTGCATAGATTATTTTCGTATCCTCCTCACACTTCATCAATTAATGCTGGAATATTCAATTTATTGAGTATTTCTCATTTGTTTTGGATTTTCTTTCTTGAAATGCAATACTAAAGCAGATTTATAGGTGCAAGAGGTACTTTGCAGACTGAGTGATGGCACAATATATCACCCTGAAATAACTGGAAGTACACTACAAGTTGAAAGGGAGCATTAAGCTGAATGACTTAATGAGGGGAGGCTCTAGTTTCAATTAGATGGAATAAACAGAAAAGAAAAAACGTGTTTCCTTTTGGTACAAAGCTCAACTACAGCACCAATTCAGTGCAAACCAAACTATGGAACTTGGCATAGCCAAAAAATAAACCCCTCTGCTGTACTTGCAAATTGAGTCATACCACAGTGTGGATTTTCAAGGAGAGCTCCCCATTGCTTTCCTCAGAGAATTCTGCTAAAAATACGACTGCATGATGTTCCTCACTGCAAACAATGTATATTAATTCAAACACACAAACAACCCATGGGCATTCGGAAAGAACAGAAAAAGGCAAAGAAACAAAGCACTAAGGCAGTGGATGCTGTTCACATACACCAGTGCTCAAACACCCGGAGGTGCCAAGTGATCAATAAAGTGCATCTGTATTTCACTGCTGCAATCAATGACACAGTAACCTAGGGAATAACTGTCATTACCCACATTAAAAACAATTACAGAGTATAAACATAAATCTTGAAGATGTTTGTACATTTCTACCTTGAAATGGACTTTTATATCTTTACCCCTGGGCTTGTGGGGATGCCTGCTGACAGCAAGGAACGAGCTCTCCCCACTGCATGGCATCTATTTGCTTTTGTTAATGATGAGCAGAAGTAAGATCAAGACTTAAACTGTTCTCATACAAGTTCTCTAGTTCTTATTGACTTTAGCAGTTCAAACTAAACTTTAGCTTTAGGGTGTTAATTTGGACACACTGAAGATGGTAGCTCTAGCTCTAGGAATAGCTTTATTGGAGAAAAATACAAATGTTTCCTACAGACCCGTGGATCTTTCTGTAGAAGGGTATGTGGGACAGTCCCAGGTCTGGCTGCAACATCAATAGGATTGGAAGTCTAGAAACACCACAAAGAAAAGACAGCAATAATGAGCAATCAATGCATAAAAGAAACAGAAAGTGAAAAATAATACTTCTTTATCATTAACATTGCCTAAGTAACGAAGATAAACTTTTAAAGAGGAAAGGACAACCATTATAATCCACTTATTAACAGACGTATTATCACCCCAATTTTCAAATTCTCATTGTGCACCAACTCCCCATTACTTAAAGTAATCCAAAACATGTGAGGGAACAGTGACTGTTATACTGGAAGATCTTTCCACTATTGAAAACCTGATTAGCAACATATTTATACGGTGCCTAAAGTAGTTTTTGGAGGACGAAGCTCGTGCTGTGCTGCTTATCAATAATGCACTGGAACTGGCTGCAGCTGCTAACCTGACTGTCAGCACACAAAGCAGCAGTAATCTCTTTAGTCACAGTACAAGGATCTGAACTCAATCCACAACAAACTGTTACCAAACAGATATCTGGAAAAGGCAACAGCCAGTAGAAAAAAGTGAAAGCTTTTCCCATGATTTGGATGTAAATATTCAGCTAATATAACAAAATGTGTCTTTGTGAAATAACTCCCCCTACATTTAGACAGAGCGTCTTCCTACATTAAAATGAAGAAAAAAAGAAATCAGCTCCAGTATAACTAACAATTAAGTAACGGAGTTGTTAACAGCCTGATTACCATACATACGAAGAATTCCACTAATGAACTGCAATTTACATATTCAGTCATTACAGCGGATAGGCCCATTTAAGAAAGGAGGTGTCTCTGCTGCAGAAATTTCAGTCCTGAATTCAGTCTTGAGTTGCAAAGGCTACAGACGACAGAAGATGATTTCCTTCCACTTATAAATCAAGACTGACTTCATAAAAACAGAAGATAAAAAACCCCAAACTCATCACATTTCTCTATCCCAGCTATCACAACTGAGAGGAGAACTAAATCAGTGTGATGAATCGTGGTGGAGCTGTGAGATAATTATGGAAATGAGTAAACAATAACGATCATGATTATTTAAAAATCCTGATTATTACATGACCTGACATTAATGTGTACTATCTGAGAACTAATTATATTGCTTCTAAAGTTAACAATGCCATTATACGTAACTTTTTAAAAAAATATGTAGATATAGGAGAACCCAATGAGAAATAACTGCTCTTTGTAGTAAAACCATTCTATGATTAAATTTGGAAAATGCCAATTGTCCTCTGTGGAATTAGGCTGTAACTCAGATCTCAATTGCTCCTGAACCTAAACCTAACCTGGCTCACATGACCAGCATGTTTGAGTAGTAACAGATACACAAATAATTCCTTTCTTACCTTGGGTTGGAATGCTCCTTGTAGTGAGCCAAAGGGGCCAGTTGGAGGAATCATGGGAGGAATACCTGATACAGCTGGAGGATAGGAGTGAAACAGCTGTAACAGAAAGACAGAAGAACGTAAGTACACGTGCAGGTCAAAATGAAGCCAGGAAGCTGAACAAGACAGAGAAAGCATTCCTGCATAATATCAGGAAAATGGTACATGGAGAAAACTGAGAAGCATTGAAGACGTGATCTCGTTGCAACAATGTTAGTTAAAGCAGTCAATGGAATGTTCACAAATGTCATGACGTTTAGAGCTTAAAAGCAGTTCCAAAATCACAAAGCCAGCAACCTGTCCCCTGGACTGGGCCACCATGGTGTAAGAGAGACTTTTTTTCAATTATTAACTTTTAAATTGAATCGAGGTTTTAAATGGTTTCAGCTGCAAAGCCATTTCAAGAGAAAAGGCAGCACACTGAGCCGAGTAAAACTCAGAAATCCTCCGTTTGAGTGGAAAAAAACCCCTTACGAGTTCTAGGATATCGTATCATTAAAACTCCATTAATCCATTTGGATTTTAATAGCATCTGTAGGAAATGAGGAGAATATGCACAATTTTTACTTCATTAGCCTGTCTGAGAGGATATCCTGCTACATCTAGTACTGTCAGATAGACAAGCCAATTTGTTAAAAATTACTATTTAAACAAAACGTTAAGGCAGAACTCCCCCAAAAATTCAGGGATATTTTTACAAAGACAGACGACTAAGCATAAAAAAGTGCACACCCCCACTGACCTCACTGATCCAAATTTATCTGTTCTAACAGAATTTGGGGGAGTGGTGGGGGGTGGAAGCTGTTCTGCAGACAAGGGAAGAAGCGAGTAAACCGGAACATCCAAATCTTATCTCGTCTCTGTGGTCCAGCTGTGAACCTTTTACTCACGCTGTAACACAGTTAACTTGCCCAATTCCATGGAAAATGTTGAGATTACACACAAAATTACTTTCTGGTAGGAGTCGGGGGTTCAAAGCATCACACTCCAAGTGTTGTCACTGTGAAACCTCACGGTCTAATGGGGGCTGGCTGCAAACTCCACTGGTATTGCCACCCAAAAACCTAAAGGGGTTTATCTGGCTGAAAAAAGCCCACCTCAGAACACAGCTGATCAATCTACTGTTTGCTACTTTTAAGATCAAAATAAATGAGTTAATGGCCAATTGAACAGAAGCAGGACTGGGCAAAGTGAAAGACTGGACATGTGGAGTAGGCACATGCTGAGAAAATCACACCCCAGAGTAAATCAGTATTGCAAAGCTTTGATGAATTTGTTCATGACAGGCACATATATGTGCTTTTCTTAATCGTTTTTCCTTCCACTAGCTTATCTTGCAAGGTCATTTATTCATTCTATGTTTACTGAAAGCTAAGAAAATATTTCAGTATTTTAGAGGTATCAAAAGATTTTCTCAGTTTACAAGCACAGTATTAATTCTCCTTTCATAACACTTTCCTATTGTTGTTTTTAATTCTATTTAATTTGGACCTGCTCTATTCAATGATGCAGGAAGCATTTTCAGATTAGTTGATACTAAACTGTAGGCATTTGAGAAACCATTAGGAGACACAAGTCCTCATTTACCATAACTTTTAATGAGTAAAATGCGCTTTAAATCCTCCAGTGTCTTCTGCATTTAATTCTGTGTGTAATGGACTAATTCCAAACGATGGAAAGAGATGTAATACTTAATATTCTACTGGCTATAACAAGAATAAAGAATGCTTTCCTTAGAGTTTTATAACAACTGATAAGTTAATTAAATGTGACCCTCCCTCGAGGTCAGAATTATTAATAAAATACAAATATTGTATGTCCAGGATCTCTTTGTATCAGTTAAATTCCTCCAGCTTTCAAAACACAACTTTCATACTCAGTGTTTCCTTTTTCTCCCACTTTTTTGAGCAATACTTTCCCCTTCCAGCTTTCTTTGGGGAACAATGTAGTACCCACAGCTTTCCTGGGGCCAGGTCTAATGGAAAACTAAACCAGATCCAGCATTAAGTGTAGGTGCAATCACACCTGACTGCGCTCCAGTTAAGGCCCTCCTAAAGAGGAAATTATTGTAAAATAAAGATGCCAAGAAAGAAAACTGTTTTAAATCTCTCCACGTGCTTCTGTGTGAGCTGTGTTCCCTGATCTAAAGTAGATTGATTTTAACTCTAAACAGACCTTGTTCTCACGCAAAGTTCACTTACAAGCTGTGAAAACACGGACAGCTGATTTTGAGACATCTGAATTCTTGGTCTGGATCTATAGCAGAAACTCCTGAAACTAGGAACAGGTCTGTGGAAGTGCCACTGTTCCACAGTATCTCTACAATAGGAAAAGCCTTCTCGGGCATGCACTTCTGCCAGTAACAGTCTGCTTTTGACACCACAGCTGCTCAGGAAACTGATGCAAGCAGTTCCTCTGTTACCTCTATAATTTATAGTCACAGTAGAAGAGATCACTGAACTACCCTGGCTGGTGTGGCCTTGCTGTAGGTTAAACCAGACAGTTAACCCAATGTAATTTGTAGCCATCGTGTTGATCTTCTGGTATTAGCTTGTTAAATATCCAACAGATGCAATAGTGATTATTTTGCAACCACTTCACAAGGACAAACCTCTCCTGAAGGAAAGGCAGGGGAAGCATCACGGACCAGACCTCTGCTGGTGGAGCTCTGCCAAGTTCAATGGCACAGCTCACTGGCTACCAGGGAACAACGTGAAGCCTTTCCTCTCCTTACTTTTAAAGGGGTAATACCTTTACAATTCAGGTAACTGCCCGATTTATAAGAGATTATGTCACTGAAAAGCATCTACAGTTGGGAGACTTTTGCAATGTTTCCTACGTTACATGTTGACTTGAGTGGTTTATTTGTCTGAAATTCATTACCTATTTCCCAGTTCCGTGTTCTTGCTTGAATCAACATGCCACATTGATGACAATACATCTTTTGAATCCATGAAAAGCTCAGCAAGTATGAGTGCAATTTTGCAAACAATGATGCAAATGAGCAGCATTACCCTTTTGAGTAAAAGTGATTATTGTAGGCTTCACTGCTTACCTAATACTCCTAGAGCTCTGGTTCTGCCAACACAGTCATACAGCCAAAGTTACTCAAATGAGGTGTCAGAAATTAATAGGACTATTCACATGTACTGCAAGCATGAGTTGTTAGCAGAAACTGTGTTTAATCGGGACGGCAGAAAGCATCACACTATCATCTTAACCAGTTTTTTTTGCCCAGTTCCACTTCTAAGCAAAACCAACACATAAAGCCGAGTGCTTTGACGATTTCTGAGTGCTGATGCAGTACTCCTTCTCTCATCAAAATATCACTGTTTGGTTTAGAAATTCTTGTCATATTCAAGCAGATATCTGCCTCTGCCAATCTGATGAAGGAAATGCAACACGTATTTCAGCAGCAAATGAATCAGTAGATTTGAACCCTTCAGAGAAGCTTTGCAATTAACTGGAATATTAAAAATCACTTCATCTCAATAAATAACAGTTTTGGTAGCTCTTGGATAAACACATCTAGTGTGTAGCTGGATTCATGTTGCTGTCATCAAACCCAGCTTTCCAAACCTAACAAGCCCAGTGGATCAGATGTGCCTTTGAAATCTGAAGAATAAGACAAGTTTTCCAATTTTATAAAACAAAATATGATATATTAGGAAAACTATTAGATTACCTATCCCTGAAGGATTTGTACGATAGTTTGTAATTTCATTTCAAGTTTCTTAGGAAAAATATCATTCTAAGGGTTTGTGGCACAACTGAAACACAGTGATGAAATTACTGCTCTCTCCTGCTTCGTGCAACAGTCAGCTCTTCTGTCTCATCTTTTTCACATCAAACCTGTCTTCAAATGGTGTACGAGCAAGAGATCTTTTGATTGGAAAAGCTGATACTGCATCTTTATCAGAAACAAGCACCACGAATGCAAGCCTTCAAAAGCCAAAGCAACCAAGAACGATAATGGTAGATCCTGGAGTGATGATTAGGGAGAGATTCGACACTGTGCCATCGATTGAGTGGTGATCCCAACCCACCACAGAAAAGCAGTTAAGTCAGTTTTAAACAGAGTAATAAAACTCACACTGTGACGGTAGAAGGGGTCAACTTTTGTAGGGTATTTGTCAAACTGCAAAGGGATCAAAGCACAAACTAGTTACTTTATAGTTCCTTGCTTTACTTCTGTTGGCAAAATAGAGACTACTGCTCTATTATTTGGTAACCAACAGAGAGGAAAAAAATATGCAGAAAATTAGTTTCCAATGAAACTGTTTGGGATTTTTCTTTCTTCAAGGTCAAACAATGTCTTTTCGAGACAGGCAAAAGGAGGCAGCACTGGAGAGCACCGCTCCAAACACTGGGAAGCCCCAAGCATGAGCGCTCCTTCAGCCAGCAGCCTCGTCCTTCATCCCCTGCGCTGCCACTTGGACCTACTGCACATGACAACGGCAAGGAAGGGACAGCCCTTCCTCTCCTACCCAACCACATCTGGGCAGCAGAGTACTCCTTCCCAACCACATCTGGGCAGCAGAGTACTCCTTCCCCACAACCTGGCAAATTCTTAAATTTTCGTAATAAAGAATAGAGTTGTGCTCTACTTATCCTCACATTTCTGCCTGGGGTACGCACCATGGGTGGTGCTGGCGTTGGCATGATGGCAGTGGGTGGGATGGCGTGAGGGAAAGGCGTGAAGGTGTGCTGGTGTGTGTGTTGGTGTGTGTGCTGGTGCTGGTGCTGATGCTGGTGGAACTCGGTCCTCAGGTACGGCGGCGGGCCCAGGGAGGCCCCACGATCTGCGCTCTGCGAGGCCAAGAATCGCGTGTTGAGTTCCTGACGGAGAAGATCTTGTTCTGAAATACAAACAGCAAAACAGTTCCCCGTGAGCTCAGGAACTTTTCTAGGCCTTGAGCCACTTACTTCTTGCTGGCTGTGGCAGCAATGCTGTATTTAAAACTTCCTGGTGGTAAATGACACTGTATGGAGTAAGAAAGCTCCCTCAGATCTTCCCCAAAGGCCTGAGAGACAGGAGAAAGACTCCACCTCCCCTCTCTCACCAAGCCTGTCTTCACTACAGCATTGCTCTGAGCATTAACCTGAGGGGCCCTAAATCTGTGTGGACATGGACATGGTCCTAAATAGGTGAGGAGGTATGGTGAGTGAGTGAGTAAACATAAAGAGGCTGCTGAGCACCCTGAGTACCCTGCTGCACGGACACAAAACGATGTTACTCAAATGCTGATAATCCTTCATTTTTTTCCCCAGTTCCCTCTCAGTGACCTGGGAGGAACAGACATGTTACATCTCCCCACCAAATATAAAAAGCACAATTTTCTCCACTGATAACAATCTCTACATCTCCCCCCTACACACACACACACAGAGTCTTGCACGTACACGAGCTCAGGACCTCTGTGTGCACAGCCACTGGAGACCTCCCCTCCAGCCAGAGTAGCAGCACTGAGCACAGAGCACAGCTGGAGCAAAGATGTTTGCTATGGGAGGTCACAGGTTCTGTGTGGGCACATTATGAACTCTAGTGTGTTTTTATCATGGGGAGAAAAAAAAACAGACACAGAAACAGCACAGCTTTCCAAAAATATACCTTCCCAGGGTAGAGGAAAAGTCACTGGGTATGTCTAGGTGGTTTTTGGTATCACTCCAAGTTGGTCAGCAATGAGCACAGCCTCTACCCAACCAACAGCCACCATCAAATGAACAAGAAAGAATTATTCTGACTGAAACCAGAGAATTGGCCTCACGTGCTACACCACACACACTCGGGCCATGGTCCGTCTGTCTCTTACCTGAGTAGGTACTACCAGCTGGGTGTCCTGGAACCTGCAGTGTCCCTGACGTCAATGGAGGTGGAGGAGGCAAAGCCGTAGGAGGGGCAAACATATTGGGGTGATGTGGGTGTGCGGGGGGCTGGAGGGTGGGTGTGAAGGTATGCAGTGGGCTGTGGCTGGGCAAGGAGAGGGGGAATGGTGAGGCTGAGGGATGGTGAGAGATGTGTGGAGGAGGGGCCTGAGTCTTGGCAGGAGTGCTGCTTCTGCTGCTGCTGTTAATGAAAAGAAAAGCAATTAAGCATTGCACAGAAGAGAGAAAAGCTTGCAATTTTTCAGGTTTCATTTCCTACTAATGAGTATCTAAGACATATTCACATAGTGCTTAATTCTACTTGTCAGTATTTCAAGTAGTGACACGCTTCTATTGCAGTGACTTCTAAAGACAAGCAACACCAATTTGGTTTAAAATAAAGTCTTAAACACCTCCTAGTCTTTAGTCAAACCATGAAGCAACCATAATGCTGGTTCACCAGGTCTTGAAGGACACCGTGTGCCTGCTGGAAGCTTGAATTTGGGGAAAGATGACCCAGTGCTGAGAACTTTAGCTCAGAGTCGGGGAATCCTGAGGTCCCTGACTCACAGAGACACCATAGGGTCCTGTGAACTTGTTTCATCTCTGGTATCCCCTATAAAAGGTGAGGTTTCACTGTGGCCAGGGGAGGAGAAAAACACTGAAGACTGCAAGGTGTCAGCAGTGCAGGAAAAAATTAAGCTTTAAAGTTGTTGGTGCAAGACCGTTTGTGCTGGGCTGTCAGCAGGGCCAACAACAGCTGCACCTCACTTCTTGCTCTAGGGCATGGCAGTAGTTGGGGGAAGCAGAAGATGTTTACAGGGATGGGAGGGTGAAATACGTTAGCTTTCAGAGCACAGCCCATCCCGCAAGGATTGGGATTTTCTTCCCTTGGTCTGTACTGCATAAATCTCTGAAAAGCACTCAAGAATACCTAGAATTTATGGGAACATGAGATCCTGGCTTGTTTCAGAGAAGGAATTAAGGCAAAATGCACAAAGTCCTTTATCTCCCAGAGATGGGATGGGATGTGCTGTCTCTTCTCTCCTTTAGCTAAGTAACCTCCATTTCTTCCAGGCACCATAGAACATCACCAAGAGTACAGAGACACGGGGCTGCAGCACACACACGTTTCCCTTTGCCTACCTTAAGCTGTTGAGGCTTAAACTGCTGCTGTTATAGGCAGAGAGTGGCTGCGAGAGGCTCTGCGAGGCTGGATGGGGCTGCACTGCAGGGAGGGTGGGATGGGGGGGCTGTGCCGGCGACTGTGGCCGGGGTGGGTGCTGCACGGGCGGCTGCGGCGCGGGCGGGCGAGTGGCTTCTTCTGGGGCTGGCGGCAGCGGCGGGGCCGGCGCTGGGGGTGGCTGGGCTGGAGCCTCCAGGCGCGGGGCGAGCGCAGGGCTAGGGCAGGGCACCTCCGGCTGCAGCTCCACCTGGGGCTGGGCCAAGGGCTGTGTCACCTGAGGACAAGGGTCTTTAGGCACCACGGGCTCAAGTATTGGGTCTTTACTGCTGTCCTGGCTCTTCTCTTGACTCCTTTCTAATCCTGATATTTTCGGGACAGCTGGGCCCCTAGCACCAGGGTCGTCATTTTCAGCTAGCGTACTGACTCCTAACTCTTTATCTGCAACAACAAAAGAAAGAGATAAAACAGGTAAGTGCATGGCAAAACCAACCTGACTGCTGTGCCAGAGCTGTGCTCTGGGCAGTAACATTTTGTTTTCACCAAGGACCATGCCAATGTGAACCCAAACCAAATCCAGCGTCATCTCCAGCAGCATCCCTAACCTTCAAGTCCTTCTCCCAATACTTCCCCTATTTTATCCTAAGGAGGAAGTTTCTGTTGTCTTCATTAATGTATAAAAAGCAAGTACACAAAATTTGAGCGAGTGAATTGGTTCAAGTGCTCTAAAAACCTTGAGTCAGACCTCCCCCAAAATGCCCACCTCTCCTTCGGGAAAACACCACGAGGGGTTGTGCTTTGCTTCTTTCTGACCCAAGACTGGAGCAGGCAATGTCTGCAGCCAGGCAGGGGAGGCAGCAGCACCCTTTAGGGCAGTACTGCACAGCAACTCTGAAAAGTTGGCCTCTCACCATTGGCCATGGAGCACAAGGGAAACATGGAGATTTGAAGGGGCTTGGGACAAGCTTATAATTAAAAAGTTCTAATTAATCTTAAGACAGGAAAACCGTACTCGTTCTTCTGCCAATTTTAAGAGGCAAAAGAATCAATGTGTAATAAAAAAAAATACTGTTGACAAAGAATAAAAATAAATATTAACACAATAAATAAATTAAAAATTAATAAATTAAAAAATAATAAATTAAAAATAATAAATTAAAAATCCACAAATTATTATAATAAATTATAATAATAAATAATAAATATTGTTGACAGCTACATTGTTCAAACTCAAGTAAAGGAGTGCAAATAAAGATGCTGGAGACTGCCAGCCCACAGCTTGGGCACACGCAGCAGCATTTGCCACCCCACACATCACTAGAGCTGCCAGAGGTGGCCTGGCAGAAATGTCTCAAATGTGTACATTAAATTTGGGTTTAATTTTATGCAGAGATCCCAGGCCCCCTGCTACCGAGTGTTTCACAGGCCCTGTGCAATGGTGAGCAGCCTGGCAAAGCAGGGTTCAGATTGTTATAATAGTTTGTGGACAGGACGTGGGGAAAAAGCCTTTGGGGGGCAAAAGGGAGGTAAAGAGGAGATGGAGAGAGAAAGAGGGGATAAAAAGTAAACAAACTTATTTGCTAAGGACGTACTTTAATCACTTCTGGAGGATGCAATCTGTAACAGGCACAGAGGCTTTAAAACAAATTTGGATCAGAAGACTATGGGGGCAATAGCGGGACTCCAGAGGAATAAAAATAATTACTCTACTGTATACCCATGGTCTATCTCATTGCAATTAAATTGCAGGTTGTAAATAAAGGTAAATCCATTTGCATTAATTCTTTGGATCAATCCTGTTTGATCAAACATTATTAAAAGTTAGATGGAGTGTGATCAGGAAAGAAATGAGCAACAGTTTGTTCAGGAATAGGTGGCTCTGTGTTCCTGGTCCTTACAGATGTAAGAGTTATAACATTTTGGGGTTTTTGACAGAAAAGCATCATAATTAGGGCTTTGAGGGCTTAGCCTTGTCATTAGAAACTTCCTACAAGATGAACCCACAGTAGGGGGTCTGAAAATCCTGCAGAGGTGAGACTTCCAGATCTGTGGGGAACACCTTGCACTCAGTGCATTCATTAAACCTTCTCATTTGATATTTTTAGTGTCTCTCGTGCGTGTAACATTTATTCAGCACAGCTCTCTGCTGGGGAGTTTGTTTCTCACACAGTCGCTCCTTCTCCCCTGGAGGAAAGGGCTATGAATCCCAGCGTCTCCTGGGTGGCTTTTTGCTGCTGCTTACATCTTTATTACACAGCCCCTTAAGTACCATTCCTGTTAGTTCACAGCTCAGAAGATGCTGTATTTAGTAAGATAATGTTATTCCAAATGTCAAACACTGAACGTGTGCGCAGTTTCTCCCTCTCTCTGTCTTACACCACGGCACCTAGGCTATACCCCAAAACAGCATCAGATGTCCAGGAGTCTCTCTAACCCCAGTCTGCCTGGTACATGCACCTGGGCATGGCTGATAATTATGATTTATAAATCAGAAGGAATTCTTAATCCCACAGTATCTATTTAGAGAGTTGAAATCCCACATCAGTGATGAACGCTACCGATTATGTTTCATAAGGAGGGCTCAAGTCTTCATCAACCATACTTCAAGGTCATACAGACAAGATTATTTTTCCACCAATACGTCACAGCACTTCACATTATATCTGAGTGTTGGCTGACCAGCTTGGTACAAAAACTAAGGGGAAAAAAAATCCTTCACGTCATCGTGATACGGACAAGCCAACCACACAACTTTCTGAGCTTATACATCATAGGAGTCCATTTCCATCCTACAGCTAAAGAAGCAAGCAAGCTAACTTTGATGGAGGTCTCCAGACTCTATTTTGGATAAAGCAAAATTACTGCACTGGTATTCAGAAGAGCAATAACTGTGATGCAAATTCTGTGCTGACACAGGCTTCCCTTTTCCCACTGGGTTGATATTGCATCCAGCAGCACTCAGTCTTTTTACTGAAAAAGGAATAAAGCCATAACTTGACACTCTCTGAGGACTGAGGAGAAACACTGGCTAAGCTTGTCCCACACAGACAGGATATGCAACTTCCATTATCTTCCTTTCCTGTCTTTGCCCTTTGATGTGTCTTAAATCTCAGATTCCTCTATTTTTCATCTAACACACACAATCTGGGGATGTCTCAAGATTCAGGACTCAGTCCCCTCCAAGTAATGTGTCTACATGATTATTACTTGGTTGGCTCCATAACAGCAGAGGAGCAGACAAGGCCACACTGGGAAGACCTGTGAGTAAACCAAATGACTGCATGTGAACTAGAGAGACTCTCGAGCTAGGAGTGTACATTATATTTTATACACATCCTATGAACATACACAGATACACATGCACTGCCATGTGTTTGTATATGTTACGTGTGATACATATGCAGTTATAGCTATACCCACATCTGTTAGATGTATACACATCGTTAACAGAGAAATACACAGCACATGCAAACACTTCCATTAAAAGACATGGATTTCTATAATGAACACAGGTTATATACAGCATTCAGCTGAAATGTAAACCAGTAAAATTCGACCTAAACTCTGTGTTCTGGCTCCTCTGCACCATTTGGGTGATCCAAAAGAGCTAGAGGGTGGCCAGAGGTGGCCAGCTAAGAACATCACAGTCACAAAACAAAGCCCAACTCTTCTGCTGTTGCAATTTGCCAAATTTGAAATACTCAGAGATTCACCAATACTGAACACTCTAATTTTGCCTGGCTAAGTGTCGTCTGCAGATAGGTTCAACAGCTTTGGTTGTGTCAAACACCACAGGAGATGCCAAGTGCCAGCACAGGGTGTTTCATGATGAGAGCTGGGGCGCCACCAACTTGGCCAGGTCCTCAGTGGCAGCCAAGGACATGTGAACTGGGCATCTCTGACCTGACAGTATTTGGGGAATTAAATCTTCTTATACAACGTCCTGCACGACACCGTCAACTTACAACAGCCAAACCCTTTTTCTAAACACAAAATCATCCAACTTGTCCATGTTCAGGTCTGGAATAACAGGGTTTGATTCAGAAAGAGGACTATATAATACCCCATCACTCCTTCTGTCCACATTAGGATTCAGCCTCTCTGTGTCTGGCCTGGGAGTAAGCAGAGGCATCTTAAGAGAGCAATTCAGAATCAACACTGAATTTCCATTCTCTTGAGAGGGTTTTGGATTAAGCTTAAAGTCCTTATTGCACAAGTAGGAAAATTATAGGAGTTTTCAGTGCTTTGCAGCATTATCTTTGGGATTGAGCATTTGGCCTACCCAGGAAATCTTTAATAGCATTATTTAATTTAAAATAGCAATCGTTTTCTTTTACTACTTCGATGAGTTAAACTCTTCTCTTGACAATATTATCTCTGCCTAACTAAAAATATCTGCAAACTTCTTTATATAAGATAAAAATTAAGAACTTTCAAAAATATAAAAACTCTTTTCTTCAGTTTGAACATGGATAAGTGGGCAGTGCAAACTGTCACAACCAATACAAACTGTCACAACTTCTCTGAAGTCAATGGAGTGCAGAAAACGTACACCCTGCTGACCATCAGCCCTGGGAGGTATACTTCAACAAGTATTTCACAAGGCTTGAAATAATTAATCAGATTTAAGACTTGATTGTACATTTCATATTGATCAGATATCAGTCAATGAAACAGTTGGATGAATCAAGGCAGATGACAGAAACTATTACTGCAAAGGATGGAGGAGGTTGTTGGGCACACCAGCCAACACGTATCATAAAGGCCCCAGAGCAATTCATCTGTTGTACTGGATACACATAATTTGCTAAAAACAATTTCTCATTTTTAGCACACAGTCATCTTTCATCCTAATTTCCAAGGACACTAACAAAGTATTTGATTATGTAAATTAAAAACATGCGTTTGCAAGCATGGTTACGAGCAGCTCTGTCATCTGCTGATACCAGTTATTCCCCAGTAAGCAGGTATTTGGTACAACTGAATAGCAAGACCTGTGACACACTTCGTACTTAAAAAACAGAGAAGAAAATCATTCAGGACAAAAGATTTTGCTACCTCCTGTTAAAAATGTTTATCTTCTGCGTTGAAATGGATTTAATTGTCAACAATAAAGTTGCAGATCAATGAAAAGAAGCAGTTAGTGGAATTGCACAAGATGTTGACAATTCTTCAGTCATTGAGCTGCTTCTGGCCTTGATTTGAGAATGCAGAGTCCTCCAATATTTCACATGAAACAATTTGTTTCATCCAGCTGCTAAACAGAACAGACACCATAAATGTAACTCCTATATCCTATAGACTGTGAGTATAATATTGAAAGCACTTGAAGTTTGTGTTGTTTTTTTTTAAAGCACCTCTTTACTTAGTAAAAAGGAATGGGATATAGCTTTCTAGAGGCAGGTGAAGCACAGAACGCCCAAACACCCCTCTCTCTCAGAAATCATCACGTTTTACTTAACAGGAAAATAAGTGCATGCCATTGTAACTTGCTAGCAGAGCCTAGGAGAAGCAACACCGTTATAACTCAATCCTGCTTCAACACATACACAGCCAAAGGCTTATTTCCAATAAGGAAAATCTCTTGGCCTCCTAACCTTTCTGGTCAGGAAGCAATAAATCACACCATTAACTGCACCTCTGAAGCATCCAGTCCCCAGGTGCTCAGGGAAGTGGACTCCTCCCAAACGGGCCGGCAAACGTCCCACATGGGAAGTGACGCTGGCAGAGCCATTGGGGGATATTCTTTAATAATAACAACGAGTTTGAGCACAAACAGCTTCAGCTTCTTGTTTCAACTTTGCATTTTAATTAAAGAAACCCAGGTCTTGTAATCACAGTATTTGCAAAGCACACCTAGTTTCACAGAAACACAGACAATACCTTATTAATCCAGGCTGAAGGTCCGTGTGCCCTACCACTGACTGCAGCCAGCACAAGGCTCTTCCAGAACAGGTGTAAAAACCTTGCAGCCAGCACATGTAAACCTGCCCAGCCCATGAGATCTCATGCTGATCTCCGTAAGATTGGATTATACCCTTGGACTTACTTCCAAGATTTTCTAGAATTGCTATAACAGCTCGTTACGTACATAAATCTCAGGGCCTTTCTGAGTATTCACAAGTTCTTGCACGCAGCAGTAAATTTCCTAGCATGTTGTATGAAAATATTCCTTCCACTAGGTTTTTATTTCTCACCTTTTAATTCTGCTTGGTTCTTGCGAGTCCATGAGAAAAAGTCTTCTCTACAGAACACCAGTATTCCCCATTCCTTTACAGAATTCAGTTGCTTCCCCTTTTATCTCCTATGTAAGTTTTTCAACTCCTATCTTCCCAGTCTTTCCTCCTAGGAGACCCTTCCAACAGGCCTGATCACTTCTTGTTACTCTTTTTGCTATCCCATTGCACATCTCAGGCTCCTGCAACACTTTTCAGGAAGTACCTGACCCCCATTGCACAGCCCTCTGTAGCCACATCACTCGCTTCTACCAAAGCACTTTCACCCCCCCCACATTACCCACCACCTGATCCCTCACACACATCACATGTAGCTGTTCCTGGTCTGCATTCAGCCATCCCCAGTAACACCTTCTTGCCTAGACTTGTCCCAGCTACTTCAGAGCCCTGCGAGGTCTGTAGGCACCTGCATGCTTTGCTTTAATGTGCCTTGCTCCGAGTCGGAACTGATGTGCAGCCTGAGGAGGTTTCTCTGTGGTTTCTCGCAGCTCTCTCCAGCTCCAACTATGACAGGTGCCCTCAGACCGTGTGTGACTGCTGCTGTTCACCCTCCTGTCTTTCCCATTGACCAACTCAGGACAGAGGACTTGAGACTTCAGCTACCCTTAGAGCAGGGCCACCTTGCAAACAGATCATGGCCAAAATAACCCAACTCTTTGCCTTCCTTTCTTCAGCTACATTTTGCTGGTAACGTCCTTTGCTTCTCACTTCATAACAACTGAGCTTCCACAGTAACCTTTCTTTGGGACCTTCTCAAAGGCCTTTTGCACGCCTGGAACAATTATGGCAATTGAACATTTGCTACTTTGACACTTCAAAGGAATTAAACCAGCTCAGTGAGACAATGTCCCTCTCATGAAATCTTCCTAGACCCAGTCTCCTCCCGTGGCCCTCCAAGCACCCTTTAAGCATGTTTACTCACTCTCTTGTACAAGGCAAGATGATGGTGCATGCATCGCCTTCACCAGTGCTGAGAGAACAGGACGGGCTGCTGGTCCTTATCCCCAAACCTGTCCCCAGATCACCAAACACAACAAGCTCAGCTCTAGCACACACGCCATGGGAGCAGAGCAAAGCTGCTGAGAGTGGAGACCAAACCCCCAGAGCCTCACGCCAAGACGGTGACAGCGAAGCCCTCTGTCACCCAGACAGGAGCTGGCACTTGCAAAGGCCTGTCCAGACCAACACCACTTTTGTTTTGCTTCAGAAAGCCCCTTCCCCTCTCCTCCTTCAGCTATTACACAATAACCAGTGACCTGCCCCGTGGGCAGAGCAGAAGCGTGGTGAGAGCATTTCAAACCTGCTAAGAGTGAGGTGACAGTACTGGACACTGACCAATTAAAAAAGAAAACACTGCACAGCTTGATAATTTTCCTCCAGTTATCAACAGGGCCTGGATAACCTTAGCACAAGGTTAACCCCATCATAGGATGAGGGATAGAGAAATACATCGGGTCTACCTGTCACCCTCCTTCCTTACCATCCACCTGCCTTGGCCACGTAGCCGCAATATTCCCCTGAACAGCTCATGACATTGGCTCATCCCTCTCATGTGTGACAGCATTACTTGAATGAGCTTGAACAAAACTGGCTTTCAAAATCAGCTTGAAAAGTATCACCTTATGAACACTGATCGAATTTAGGACGACAGCTCAGTTTAACAGATGAAGGACAAAAGAGATCTGTGTGAGATGTTTATACAGAAAAATAACACGTTCATCCCCCCCGAGAGGTGTCACACCCCTAACTCACCAGCCACATACCACTGGCTCCTTTGCAAATTTGTTCTTTAGAGCCAAAAATTTGCTATTCTGTTTTTAAAGACATGATGTCAATATAAACAGAGAGCTTAAAAACGTTTTACCCAAATCAGTTGAGCTACTCTCACTGCATTTATCCGTGACATTAGGGGGTTTTTTCCCTTATAAATACATACAACAGGAGGACTCTGTGAAATAGGATTTTTAATAGGACTATTGACTTATCGAGCACAGTGCCTGTCCTCCAACAGACCTGGAGGAGTAACGACTTGCAACTTGTCAAGCCAACTGGGCATCTCCATGTGATCAGGAAAGTCTTTTCCTTAACCCCTCTGGATGATCAGCTTGGAACGTGGAACAAAGGTCTGGCAGTGCTCCTTATCTCAGGGATATCACTTTTACCACTTTATGGCCTTGATCATGTCATTTTGCTAAAAGACTGACTAAAATTTCAGAGCACTGGAACAGGCTGCCCAGAGAGGTTGTGGAGTCTCCTTCCCTGGAGACATTCAAACCCCGCCTGGATGCGTTCCTGTGTGATGGACTCTAGATGACCCTGCTCTGGCAGGGGGGGTGGACTAGATGATCTTTCGAGGTCCCTTCCAACCCCTTAGATTCTGTGATTCTGTGAAATTTCAGTGAACACTAGCCATGCTAGGTTGTAGAAAAATGGGATTTGGGGCTCTAGGGTTCTTTATTTCCAACATAAAAGAAAAATCAGAGAGAAGTTGCAAAAGCAGCGTGAAGGTACTTGTGAACTACCTACACCTTAAGCTACGGAGGCACATGTTGTCTTCAAGGAAGCTGTAACCAAAGTGTTTCTTCCCAGAGGTTTGGATAATCTCTGCACTGTGAATACAGATCACCACAAAGACACTGAATTGGTGTGAAGGGGCCTTCAGGTACCAGAAGCAGCAGTGCTCTCCTCTACAACACGCTCATTGATTGACCTGTCCTTAATGAAACCAGCAGAACAGCATCTCAGTGGTGTTTTCTTTGTGATAGAGAAACTGTCTGAGAAGCATTCACATAAACACATCCTAAAACACACCAGCATAAACTAAAGCACCCCAGCTTAATGTCAGCTCAGCACCTAGCTTAAAAATCCAAACAAACATCCTCTGTCCCCAACAAATGGTGAGCAATGAAGACCAGGTTAAAGCCAAATCTGCCCCACACATACTCTGTTCTATGATAGGGCTAATCAGCTGGTAGGATATAAGACTGAGATGATAGTGTCCTACATGCAGAGAAGACACCAACATCGGGGTGCAAATCCTGATGCTGAAGGCAGCACTGACTGCTGCTGGGCACTTTGGCAGCCCAAAATGCAGGATTTTCTATACACACTGAAACTGTCAGCCCGTGTATGCTTCCAAACACGATTCAAAAAATGACCTGTGGTTCTAACTTCTATTTTGATTCACGTTGTGCCTTGCTGAGGCTAATTATTATTATCCAGACTGGTGCATTCCAAGACTTCAGCCGTACACGCAGGGCTCTGCGGTGCTGCCTCCACGTTGCAAGGAACTGCAATTCTAAGGGGATTAAAAGTTTACCAGCACAGCCATGTAAAGTAGAAAATGAATTGTTCACTCTTCTCATCTCTGTTTGGAAATTAGATTACAGGCTCCAAGTGAGCTGAAATACAGAATGAGGCAAATCCATGTGATTAGCTCACAGGTGGCCAGTGGGGCTTTTCTGTGCTTCAAAGCCTGGCAGATTCCTATTAGCTGCAATAATAAAAAGAATGCGTACTTATCCTTCAGCCCAAACCCTGCCCTGTGCCAACACGACTACCTGCTGTGCTAATCCTCAGAACCAATATAATCATCCTCAATTGTTATTTCATAAGTTTGCTCAGCTGTCACTCGGGATCTGTGGTGCCCAGCCCCGCCGCCGGCTGCACCGAGAGCTCGTTCCTACACGGGTTCCCATTCCACGCCACGCCATGGATGGAGGGGAGGTCCCTTCCAACCATAACGATTCTATGATTCTAAGGGATTGCAGCCCCACGCTGTCAGAAGCTGGTTTCCCAGCCTTAAGAGCAAAGACCCTTCATATGTATAAACAGTTTGCACCATTAATCACCAGTGTTTCCGCTAAATAAACAACAGCCTCGCATTTATCTCCTCTCTCCAGAAGGCACCCATGTGAGTGTCAATTCAGCCAAATACATCACACGTTACACCAGAAACAGAGGAGACAGCTAGTCCAGTGGTGGGCACAGGGGTCACACGCGATGCAGAACATCAGTGGTCCAGTTAATATGGTGCTTGCTTTCTGCCTCACCCCAGCTGCAGATGCGGTGGGATGGTGTGACCGCAGTCCTTAGTCATACCCTGCACACGAGGAAAGCTCTTCCAAGGCCTCTCAGCAAGAGGGCAGTTAATATAATAAACCTTGGGGGTTGCTCCCTCCAGTAAACTGGTGTCTCACCTTGTAGAACTGAGATATCTTTATTATTTCTATAAACATCTAACAATCCTCTGAATCATAGAATCGGTTTGATTGGAAAAGATCTTTGAGATCATCAAGTCCAACCATTACCCTAACTCTACCAACCTGGCTCTACCAAGTCCACTGCTAAACCATGTCCCTCAGTACCACATCTACATGGCTTTAAAAGCCTCCAGGGATGGTGATTTAACCACCTCCCTGGGCAGCCTGTGCCAGTGTTTTATAACGCTTTCAGTGAAGAAGTTTCTTCTAACATCCAATCTAAACTTCCCCTGGTGCAACTTGAGGCCATTCCTTCTTGTCCTATCACTCGTTACCAGAGAGAAGGGACTGACACCCCCAGCTCCAACCTCCTCTCAGGGGTTGCAGAGAGCACAAGGTCTCCCCTCAGCCTCCTTCTCTCCAGACTGAACACCCCCAGCTCCCTCAGCATCTCCCCTCACCCTTGTGCTCCAGCCCCTGCCCCAGCTCCGTTCCCTTCTCTGGACACCCCCAGCCCCTCAATGTCCTTCTTGGCATGAGGGGCCCAGAAATGACCCCAGGATTCGAGGTGCAGCCTCACCAGTGCTGAGCACAGGGGGACGATCCCTGACCTGGTCCTGCTGGCCACACCATGGCTGATACAAGCCAGGGTGCTGTTGGCCTTCTCCACCCGACAACCAGAGGTGGTGGGAACAGGGCTCCCCCAGGCCAGGACTGCACACCGTGACCAATATTTCAACAGCTCTGCAAAGCACCAGCACCAGCCCGTGCTCCGGTTCCAGCAAGGAACCAGCGACTCGCCCTCGGACAGTTGGCAGCTTCAGCTCCACACAAGGGCATGCTAGGAATTTCCATGTTATCCGAATAATTGGTTTGGAAACAGAGCAGAAAAACCCCTGTTCAACAGGGCCTCGTCTGGCTCAGCCCTCTGCGGGGCTGGCAGTGCAGTATCTGAACATCCCCACCTAGCACAGATGAACCATTGAGAAAGGAGGTTTTACTGCTCAACATTCATTTTCATCTCAACAGCTGAATAGCTCATATTTTATTTTCCCCTCACTGTTCCTCCTCACAAAGGCCTTTGATCAGGGCAGGCATCCCTCTTAGGGAAGCATTACAGCTTGTGCTTAACTTCCAGCACATGCTTAACCTCACTGAACCCTGGATCAGGGTCAGACTGGAAGGATGTGTTCAGGGTTTTGAGGAGCTGGAGGGAAAGGGGTTCGGTTTCTGTTCTCCCACTGCTCCCACTGGCAGCCCAGTCCCTTCAGCTCAGGGCTATGGCATTCTGGGTCCTGTCACCCATCCCTGCACACCACCATGCCCTGGTGGGACCACACCAAGCTCCCGACTTCTGCGCACACTGCAGTGTGTGTATCTTCATAACACGGCATTAGCAAAGTAGCACGGGTATGTTTCTGTCTGAATTTGAGCAGTTTAACACAAAAACGTTTGAATCTTGGAAATTAACCAAATACTGAATAGTCTTTTACCAGAAGGAGCTGATTTAGGTCATTAATGCTAGCTAAACAAATAGACATACCGGACAGATTTTTAACCAACTGGGATGTAAATATTTTTACTCTTGTGAATAATCTTACAGTCAAATTAGTTCTACAAATACCCACAATAATCCCTTGTCTCTTTTCCTCTCTTTTGAGATCTGTCTCAGGTACAACAGTGTAAATTCTCAGCAGCACAAAGTGAAGGCAACTTCACACTTGCGATTTGGGTAACATGGTGCTCTTTGGATTCAGGAGTCAACATAGATGACCTTGATGTGGTGCCACAGCCTTTAAACCCTCCACATCACAGACTCTGACCCCAAGCATCCTCCTAGTTGAGGCTTTCAGTTCAATCTTTAGCTATAATTTATCAAGGTGGCAAGGTAAGTATTTTCAATTCTTTTCACCAAGGGAGATGAAACCAAAACCAAACCTTTACTGGGTGTTGGGAGACCAAAGCAAGTGCACATGATGTTTCAACAGCAGACCAGAAAAATAACCAATACCTTCCAATTCATGCCATTGACTTTTTCACACCCTTGCAGGCATGTCTGTCCCACATGACATCTTTGTCCCTAAATTGGAGAGACATGGACTTGATGGATGGACCATGCAGTGGATAAGGAATTGGCTGGGTGGTCACACTCAAAGAGCTGGTGGCAATGGCTGTGGCTGTCCCTCCCTGGCAGTGTTCAAGGCCAGGCTGGATGGGGCTTGGAGCAACCTGGTCTGGTGGGAGGTGTTCCTGCCCTTGGGAAGGGGTGGCACTGTGTGGTCTTTAAGGTCCCTTGCAACCCAAACCAGTCTGTGACCCTATGATTCTATGAGACTTCAGATGAAAGCATCAGAATTGCCAAAGTGTTCAATTTGCTCCAGTTCAGACATTTTACACTGACTTTTTTTACAACAGTGTGGAAGCTTGTTCAAGAGAAGCTCTTGAAAGTCAAAGGGGACTTTAGCTCCCCAAATTCCCTGTCTGGCTTCACTTTGGGATCCAGGGCTGCTTTATGCAAAGTGTAACAGAAATACGAAGCGTTTCTTTCTCTGTTTTGTTCTCTCTTACTCTGCTTCAGTTTGAAGGGACTTTAGGAAGAAACAAAAACGCCTTCTGCCACTACTGCTGTTAAACCCTGTCAGAATTACGATAGATTACACACCCATAAACTGCATTACCATGAAAGAAAAAGTGCCTTTCCTTGCCACAGAGCTCAGAAACAGAGTGGGATCAGCTTCCCCTGCACCCCCTCTTGTCTTTTTATGAGACAGCTTCGATAATATAATTCTGCACTATATAACAGTCAAAATAACAAGTTGTTTGGACTGCTGCAAAACAGCAAGAGCTCATTAAGTCTTAGAGAATGTTTGCAGCTATTTTAGCACAGGCGTGATTTGTTATGACATAGGAAAACCCTATTATTTCACCAGGTTTAATAGGTAATAGATATGCTGAAGCACATACTTCTTACAAGGCTATGAGAAGCTTTTAGCAATAACCCTTGAGAACGTATTGGGCAAATTGATCTTGCAACATCTCCAAACATACAGGGAAAATTATCTGAACTATGGAGAAACACCGTGATTCAGGGACAGTGCACTAGACTAGAAGATTAAAGTTCTGCTCTGGCTCCCTCAAGATGCAGTTAGGTCCGTGCTTGTCCCTGTTTCCTTTCCCCAAGCTTTAAGACGATGAGCTTCTCAGAGCAGGGGCTGATGTAAAACAAGAATCGGCTCTCGCTTACAGCCTCTGCATTCATTTCACGAGAATAATGACAAGGATTTAAAAAAAGGTCAAATTCACGCGTGGCAAAATGCCAACACTCTTCACTGTGATTCAACAGATGCATTTGAATAAGTGAGCTAAGTAAATGTAATATATAATAATTTATTTCCTTGCACTACTCCTTGTTCTGCATTCGGATGTATGAAAAGTACCTAGCTGGGTTTTTTCACTTTTCAGTGAGGCTGACAGCCACAAGCATTTATAGCCACGTCCTGAACTCATTTGTTTAGTTTTCCATTCAGCCCTGACAACCACAAATACTTTTATAATCATATCTAATCCTTATATAATATGCAGAAGGCTGAAACTGTAACAATCTCCAGTACAACACAAGAGAATACACAGAAAATCAAGTGGGCCCATTAACATTTAGAAAGAAACTATTAAGAGTGTCATTCAACAGATCAACCCATTAAAAGATACATATTTATCATCTGTAAGTGTGTGCATATGTGCCCACACCTTCGCATAGGAATATCTGTACACAAATGCAGTCACAGCCCTGCTCTGCTGCGAGTTAGGAGGATTGCTTTGCATTATTATCCAAGCAGGGCTGTCAAATTTCTTCAGAGTGAAGGAGGGAGAGCAGCACATGCAAATTATTCTAGGCTGCAGGTCAGGACCCACACTCCCTTCTAGAGGGATCCAAACCTTCCTGCTTCCAAGAGGTGCCAAGTCTGCCATTTCTGTTGGAAGCTCTCCAGCATTCCCTTCAAGCTTACTTATAGTTTTGTTTCTGACCGTTAGGGGAAAAAAAAAAAAAAGACAGTTTAACATTTACCAACAGCCTGCAGTTTTACTGGAAACTGTTGAAAAGGTTTAACAAGTTGTCCTCAGGAGGAATGAGGCAGCACCACAGCGAACGCATGGAGCATTTCCTCTAGGTTCCTCTTTTTCAAGTAAGGTTTAAAATGGAATTCTAGAGACAAAGCAAGTTTAGAGATATACAGGAGGTTTTAGGAGACACAAAACCCTGTGGCCCAGGAAATACGTACAGGAGGAGATGCTGTGAAGGAAGAACACACTGGTATTGCTTGGGGCTGGGTTGCTTGGTGCTCGCATGCAATTCCAAGGAGCCCAGGGCGAGGCAGGGTAGAGACTTGCCCCTTCCTTTCCCACGCATGACTCTTGTCCACGTGCTCTGTTCTTCCTTAAGGAAGTGCAGAGTCACGTAGAACAGACCTACAGCCACGTCACAGCTCATGCATGGACTCAAAAGAGCTCATGGACTGGCAAAGACCCGACTACCCCGCTTTGCAAACGCTCTCATTCCCTCCTTCCAGCTCCAACACACCACCAATCTCCAGCTCACCTCTCTGCAGCACTTCCTTCATCAGTGCCATCGCTGGCATAAACCTGCCAGGCATTAGAACGTAATGGTCTAATCCTCCTGCTTTCACAAAGACCAGATTAGCTTTAAGTTAAATACTCTTGTTCCTTTAAATTTCCTCCTTGTCAGAATGCCAAGGGAAGCTCTTAATCTTACAAAAGAGCCTGAGGACATTCTGATGCCTCCACATGAAGACAGAAAGGAGCCTACAATGCCAAGATAAAGCTGAGGTATTAAAACTAATCTCACAGACCTGGAAATGTGTGTGCAGCAGGGATTGCTGCTGTTTATGGCTGGAGCTGCCAGAGGAGATCATTAGCTGCAAACGGGGTTCTTGCCATGAGCATCTCAGCATCCCCCGCTCTACGCATATCAAACTGGGGCACTGACTAGTTATAAACTTGCACAAGTCATCAACTGCAATAAAATAAAACAAAGTGGTTATTTAGACATAGAAGCCTAACCACTAACTAATTCAGCCAGCTTGTCTACACTTGCCATCTCAAGCTCCCTTTGCTGGCAACCCAGTGTGGCCCATGGCCATCGGGAGCCAGTTCTGCAGAGGGGTCCTTGCACAAGGAGAGATGGAGCACTTCAAACCTCGATGCTCCTCCACAGATGGGAATGGCAATCAAACACACAAGTGATCTCCAGTTTGATGGCTTGACCACTGAAGTCTCCCTCGCAAGGCATGACACAGAGTCTCTGGACTTGCAGTGCACAAAGCACAACAGGAGCTACCTGCAGCTGAGCTTCCACCTCCTCACCAGGCTGATGATTAAAGCCTGTTACTAGATGATAATACAAAGTAAAAACCTCCCTAGCCTTGAAAGGAAACTACAGAGTCCTTACTCCCAGGTAAAGACCAGAGTACATTTATGAAGCTACTAATGCTTTGAGTATCCTGGTCTAGTGGGAGGTGTCCCTGCCCATGGCAGGGGGCTTGGAACTAGATGAGCTTTAAGGTCCCTTCCAAACTATTCTGTGATTCTATGATTCTTTTCACCTTTTCCATCCACAAAGTTGGAGAGACCACAGGCATTTTACTTGAACATGGATAAAACCCACTATAGCTCATACAGCTTGGCTGACCACTCCTCACTTGCCCACACGGCTGGCAGTGTGCTATGAGTGAGGTAATTCCTGTAAAAACTTCCCATACTCTGCACAGCCCCCTGAGCACCATGCAGGAACAAACATGATCTGCTGGAGGAGGGGAGGTCATTCTGCTCTCTATAAAGTAAACCAGCTAAAGAAATCTCAAAGGTAAGTTTGCAAAACCAGGTTAAATATCAGTGAATTATTTCAATCAATAGCTTTTATAATTTCCTATTTTTAAGGTCAGATAATAAAGGAAAGAAAGGTTTTTACTCGCACATCACTTTATAGACTTTCCAATAGCCTACACACAAAGCATTTAGACACTTCAATTTCCACTCCAGTATGAATACTCTACCCCCAAATGAAACCTATTAAAAATTAAATTCTTATATTAAGTTAAAAATGTGGCTCTTTTCTCCCCAGGTCCCATTAAATACACACAGTTTAGAAGACAGAAGAGATCCTAGAGAATATTTACAAAGAGAACAAAACCCCCCGAGGGTTTTTATGTTACTACAACATTAATCTATTTTAATCACACAACAGATTAAAACCAAACAACATTAAATGATTCTGCAAAGTACCAAATGAAAGTCTACCTTTGTTGCACAAGAAAAAAAAAACGAGGAAAAAAAGAAAGTGTTCAGAAATGGGGTGATTATGTTGTTCCATAGAGACAGAGCACAGCAAAAGCAACACTGGGCCACAGAGCCACTGCTGTGAAGAAGATAAAAATCAACCATTCACAAGGGTCTAATCTTACTTCCACACACTCCTATGGCTGTGTCTGCACTGCAGATCTCACTGGGGACCAGCAGGACACAGGTCTGAACAACAATGTGTGGGTGAAGGGAAGGGAAAGCAGAGCCCAACGCTGCCTCAAGCAGGTGCCTGGGGTGGCTCTCCCATCCCAAGGGACATCCCCAGCACTGGCACAGTAGCGATGCTTTCATGGGTTTTGGATACATCTCAGTGCAGAAAAAAGTAAGTGCTAACATATCTACCTCTCTCCTTTTTCCTGTAGTTTTCTGACCAGCCTCACGGCTCTCAGGTCCATGGCCATGCTTCTCTGGCTGTTCTGCATAAGTGGGCTCCCCAGCTCAATTACACATCATCTGGTGAGAACCCGACCTGTCCCAGATGGATGCACGGCACCTGCCCTGGCTTGTACCACATAGGAAGGAGATGGATTACTTCAGCTATTGCTTCTACCATTAACCTTAATTCTGATATCCCCGCTGTTACCTCCATACCCAGTCCCAGTCCCTCCAGCCTCTTCTCCTGCTGTGGCCGTTCCTTATGTGTAACTGGCCATCTCCACTGGCCATCTCCAAATGCTACTTCAGCTCTGTCTTTTGGTGGATAGAACACAATGAAAACAGCATGTCCTTCTTCAAAGGCTGCCTTGAGCTTTAAACAACAGCAGCGTTTCTTATTCCAGTCTTATTGAGCCTCTAGTTATTTTTTTGAATTGTTTCAGTGCACTGTACAAAAATTATCTATTGAGCTGCCCACCAGTCATTTCACCGAATCATCCCAGTTAATTCAGAGGCCAGGGCTATTTATGAATAGTTCATTCTTCCAGTAGCCCCCACTGCAATTGTTACTGCATAATCCCATCCGCTGTTGCTTGGTCCACTCAGCAGCTTTGCTATCTCACTCTGGTGCTCACTGTTGTTTTTTCTCATCCTGAATAACCCAAATAATTGTGCTTTTATAATTGAGTTTGCTATCTCACAGCTCAACAGACTTTTAATGAAGACATGGCAGCATTCTCCAGGACATATTTTGCTACTGTCACATATCAGATGCACTCAGTGCTGCAAAGACAAGTTTTTCCAATAGTTGCAAGCCAATGTTTTTCCACCACAACATTATAGCCACCTATAGCCCAGAAGACATTGGATCAGAGCAGTTACATTTGAGCTTGAAATTATCTAAAGAAACCACAAAGAAAAAAATGCTCTTGTTCAAAGCCAAGTAGCTGTTAGATTCACTTAAATAAGTGGATGCATTTCACATGGATGGCTTGATTAATACGGGGTGCTCTAGGCAGGCCTTTTATCTCAGCACTTACCAACTCAGCTGCCAACACAAACCAAAACCTTCAAGGGAATGATTTGTGTGGTTACTCCACTCCCAGCACTCCAGATTTAATAGGAGATACATCACAGAAGCTTAGTAGTAATGGTAGTAGCTGCAGTGAAGGCGTTTCTGGCAGTATTAGCACTGGTCTGAAGGGGAAAGATGCAGGGGTTTCTGCACAGTAGTAATATTAAAATCTTTCCCTTTGTTTACTCAATGGATGTACTAATAATTCAGTGCCCTCCCTGACAGGATTTGATTCTTTATCTCAACATTGCTCCTTCCCAAAACAGCAGGATAATCCATATTCAACCAACAAAGAGGAGGAATGAACAAATTTTGATCCCCTTGTCATATTGTACGGGTGCCTCCTCCCAGGCTAAGAGCCAGGGAAGGACTGCTCACCTACTCTAAGGACAGAACATGCACTGCAATCCTGCTTCCCCATCAATGTTTACGGAGAAGGATTCACCTTCCTTGCTCTCCACAACTAAGCACCAAAACACTGATCAAGAAAATACTACTAATGCATGCCAGCATCTCTACAGCAGGCAAGGACACCTGGAAATGTTCTAGTGATGGAGATCCTTGTAGTTGTGACAGCCACCTTGTACTGGTCCTAAGCCATACACTGTCCCTTTCTGACAGAGGTGCTGTTGGAAGGTGTAACAGCAGAAGGGACACACACCATGTCCTCAGTTGCTTCGGTTCAAACCTGATGTATTAATTTAGATCCCCAGCCTTGTGTGTAACTCCAGGTGGGAGGGCACAGCCTCCAGCAGAGGGGACAGGGGACAGCTGGAGCTGGGATCCCTACAGCAGCCTCTGCCAGAGGCTGGGCAGAAGCTGGGGCCGCACAGAAGCAGTGACACTGGCACAAGCACACGTTTACAGTTGGCTGTGTTTGGGACAAGCTAGAAAAAGCTATGGGAAATGTTCGCCAAAGTACGACCACTATTCCCACACAGTACCTGGGTGACACTGTTGAGGCAGCCCAGAACCTGCTGGGTTGTAGGAGTAACCAGGCTTTGGGAGAAGGAACAGCTGCTGCAAACCAGCTGTGGCCACAACAGCAACACTCACACAGTCCCAGATGTGCAGGACAAAAAGGATGCGACCCGGGACACAGGGATTCCACTTCACCAATAACAAATATGTACAAGGTATAAAGCTATGCCTGTGTGCAATGCTTCACTGCTTCTTACAGCTTGATGAAACTTTGTAATACTTCCAATCTCAAGTATACAAAACCACCACAAGTCAATGCCTCCCTCCTATGAAACTGCTTTAAAAACCGTGCCATGTATATTCAAGGTTTCTTTATTTGCATGCCATTTTTTAGCCTCATGAAAGGGAGTGCCTTCCACATAATGATATTACTTCAGGATCTAAAATAAAAAAAATTAAAAATCATGGGACTCCTGGTAAAATCATGAAAGGCAGTAATGCTGTATCTTATTACCACTTCATAGTAATTCAGTTTTTCCTAACAGTGGCAAGGACCTCTCTAATAGCAGACAAGAGTCTGTTGTTGAGCTCTGCTAATGATGCAGAAGATGTAGCAGTAAAGCAGCTGAGACACTGGTTCCTTCCAGGGCTGTGCACTCAGCAGGTAACATCATCCTCTGAATTTTACAGGTTTTCGCAGTAAAAAGTCGCTTTTCAAAATCATATGAAATAATATTTTGAATGAACTGTTTAAGTAACCATAAACTCACAGAAGAAAGAAATAATGTACCTACGCTATGGAGAATAGATGTTGCAAATGTACTTCAGATGTTGCTTAAGTGCAACCATTTTGTGTGTGGATCACTTCAGGCTTTTCCCATTCCAAGTACCACCTGCTTGAAACTACAGGGGGAAACAAGGTAGGCACCATACCCACACCTGATTTGGAACCCACTGCTATAGCTTGCAGACGTCAGTTTTGAAAGATACCAGTGAATACTTAAGGACAATAAATGCTCAGCTTTATGCTTATCCAAGCTCCTGGTGTGCCACCTTTGAAAAATTACTTGGGAAACATCCACTTACACAGTGTGTGAACAGGGTCCACTTCACAGCTCAGTCTTTCATCCTTCAAAATGTTAGACTATCCACACGATGGGCTGCACATCTCCCAGGGATCCCCCAGCATCACTCGTGAGTCAGCGTGGAATAACACTGACCCAAAAGTAAAAGTACCACTCTCTGAAATATCAGTGTCAAGTTGGTATCATTTGGCACAAGTTACAGCATGCTATAACCAAGCCAGATTTCAGTGAAAATGCCCAATGTTCCTCAGTAATAACCATCATATTTACCTCCATACAGATAATAAATTAGCATCCCAGGTAATGCTTTCATTACAATACTTCTTTCTTCCATGGATTGATCACATCTTGGCTGATCAAAAACCTCATAATTGGGGCCCTTCTATTATATAACATATAGAAGGTGTTATTATATAACATATAAACAGGTGTTTTGCCATCAAACTCTGAAACTGGAGATATCTGTATGTCTCTTTCTATTTGAAATCTTTAGTGGTTCCTCTAACTTTTTTTTCTAATCCTCAGTGCCTCTGCACAAAAGCAGTGATGTCTGAATACAATACAATACTTAATCGTAGCAGGTTAGGCTTGCTTTCCTGATTTAACACTAAAACCACTGTATTCTGCTCCAGGTTTGCTTATTATAGTGTCTTCTGGGATTTATTATATTCCTGAAGCGAAGTGGGAACTTTGCGGCATCAACAAAGATCTCAGCAGCTCTCCCAGAGAAAGAGTTTGAAAGAAAGTGTGGGGAAAGCTTTTAATATTTCTATCCCCGAAATAATCCTGGATATCTGCTCCAGAACTCCAATTTTGGTTATTAGGTACAAGCAGAGCAGCTCGTTCAAGTAAAAACTATTCAGAGAGGGGTATTTCACCCAAATAGGTGTAATCATTTTGTAATCTTTTATGCATTATTTGATGGACAAAAAACACAGCAAAGAACATCACCAAAAGAAAAATAGACTTTCTCCACCTGTACTATTTTCCTGAAATTAAATCTTCAAGGGATTCTTCCGTAACCTGATGCTGGTCCTTGCCCACACCAGTTTGCAGTCAGACATTATGAAGGCTAGGAGCTGGGGGTGGGCTATTCTGTGTATCCTCCTCTTTGCTAAACATCCCATGTTCTCACCAAAAAATATGTACTTTTATTAAATGAGTATTTTTTTTAAAAATAAATACTGTCTTGTAGATTTTAAATTCCAATATAGTCAACTAAATTAAAACAAAGTACAGCTTCCTAATGTTCTCATTAATAAGACTAAAATCACTCTAGAAATTTAACAAGAGCTAATCTTCCACATAAGACTATCACATCAAAAAGACAAGAGGATCTTGTGAGTAATCTCAAGATGAAGACTGATAAGGCAGATAATAACTCACAGTTGCTTGTGCTCACTTAATGTTCTCATTCCTAGTTAATACTTCCAGCTCCGAGGGCTGCTCGTTCATCCAGGGTCACAGTGCTTTTCCAAAATAATCCCCAGGAAGAAATAGTCTAAAGGGTTATATTTAACACCGTATCACTTTCAGTCTAAAAAAGTGCATTCAGCCACTTAATCCCTTTCTGAAAGAGGTTGTGTTGTGTTTGGTAATCAGCTACTCCTTCTGTTGTGTTCTGTTGCCATAACAGATGAGAGGGGCTTTAACTGCTGCCCTTTCTTCTCTGCTGTGACACATCACAGGTTGCTAATCCTGCCCCAGGATCAGACTCAGTCCATCCTTCGTGTTTGCTTCTGGACTTAGACGGCAGCTGGGGGAGTAGCCAGAGCTCCTCGGGGAGATGGATGATATTGGGTAATCAAAGTGCTTTGTTTAGGGAACAGGCGGGCGAGGGGGGAAGTTGATGGTTTGGTTTGGGATCCCCACAGCTGTTGCATTTTCCTTGCCACACGGCTGAAGATGCAAGAGAGAATCATTTCTCCCTGGCTCCTTGGACAGCTCAGCATCTGAGCAACCAGAGCTGCCAGCCAGAAAGGCTTCGAGCATCGCACTGCCTCGGGTCAGAGCAGCGGGCACAGAAACTCACTGCAGGAGTGGGAAATGGGACAAATCAGAAACATGGGCCCTGTTCTGAGCCTTGCCAAAACCTCCATGGGGGAGGAGGATTTGGCTTTTCTTGGTCTGCACCCTTTGTGCGAGGCTATGAGCAAGGAATGGGTAACCCCAGGAACGATGTCTGAGCTGGCAAAATGAAGCCTGGCACCAGGTGGCTTCTGAGACCTCGCACCTGGCATTTCCATGTGCCGGCCTCTGTTTCCCACTCTTATCTCAGAGACCATACTAATAACTTACCTAGGCTGTTGTGACGCTTACTAAATTAGAACATCTTAATAAACCTTACAAAGAAGACCAAACCTGAAATGAGTTTCAGCAGCTTTTCTATGGGGAGTGTGGGAAAGTTATTTTTCGAGCCCAAAGATGAATAAGATCCAAACAGGAGCTAAAAAGCAAGAAGAATTCTGACCCCACCTCTCACCTGCTTCTTGGAAATCCTTTTCTTATTTAACTAAAAGGCTGATAAACAATAAAAAGGCTCCGTGCTAACGAGATCATTTGTTTTCAGGGATGTAAATGGCAAGTCCTGACCTTTTTTTTTTTTAATCTTGCATTGAGTTTCAGCAAACTGTCACTCTTACATGGGCAGCAAGGGAAAGACATCCATATTATTAGAAAACAATCACTGCCAAATCTGATAACAATCTGACATTAACCACTGTGGGGATTCTGCTGTCAAGAATGTCTTGTATTATTTAGAAAACATAAAGGAAAAGATTCCTAAGGGGGGAAAGCACACAAACAAATAATTGTTTTACATCCTATTAATAAATCTCTGCAGCTCATGTTTCCCTCAGAAAATACCTACAGTACTGCTACCATCTTCTAGAGCAAGTTTACTAGATGACATTTAATCCTCCTGAGGTTAAAAAAAAACCAACCACAGCTATTCTAGAAACTGCCACAGATACAAGGGGTGTTGTTTTTTGCCAGATCAGCGCATCCATTTTACAGTGCGACACAACCTTATGTCTCCTCCTTTTTGTACTGGCTCCTGCTATCCACAACCCAGGCTGGAAGGATTCACTCCCTTCCTTATTATTCATCTTAATTCCTCTAACCAGCACCATCTCCAACGGTAGCAACATTCTCACAAATAACCATAATACAAAGTTCAAGATCAGTTTTTAGGTAACTTGGGCTTGGGCAAAAAGCTCCCAGCTTGCATTCTGACCTTCAGCTAGCAGGAGATCCATCAGCCTACCTACACCACCCAAACTGAGCTAGCTGAAGCCTTCTGACATGGATGTACATTTTGGATGTACGTTTTGAGGACACACCTAAATGGACCTCAACGTACAAAGGAGTAGCAGTACTACATAACCCGGTAAAATACCAGAGAGATCTGAGTTCCAAACAAGGCCATAAGGTTGTTTGACTTGTCTGCAAGAAGTTAGGAAGCCACTTTGGAAAACATTTCACAAAAAAACTCTAGGCTTAATCACAGTATTGAAATGGCCAGAAGACCCTAACATACGTAAGTGTGAGTATCCATGCATTCCTAAATAGATGAAGTAAGAATGTATACTGTTCAAAATAAGAAAGATAATATTTCATGTTAGCTTTTACATGTGTCTTGAAGGAATCAACCCCACCATGCACTGCAGGTGTTGCAGAAGTTCCTTTGCTCATTGAGCCATGCTGGTTTACACCAGGATCCTTTCTACAAGTGAATTACAACACTGGAAGGGTTTGGTTTGTTTTTTTTTTCTTCCACCCAGCTGGTGCTACAGTACGCACTGTAGTTTCTTGCAGAGTTTGTATCTACTCTTACATTTTAAAGCATAAGGCTTTTTAGACAGTGGTTCAGGTTACCTAGCTGCAGACTAAGTATGGCTCTGAGCAGGGTCTGTGGAAACAATTTGTATAAAACACACTCCCATCTGAAAATGAAGTTTTATTTCTTCATTGGTATTTTCTGGAGTTCAAGTTAAACTTTTACACTCAGAATCATTCAGCATTACTTTCCTCATCCCCTTGTAAAGGACCTCCTGGAAGCCAACACCTCCAGCTGTCCCCGTCCCTGGGCACCGCAGTGCCCCAAGTCCCAGAGAAGTCACTCCAATACTGCAAACAGCATAAGAGCCACAACCAAGTCTGAAACACATCATGGAAATCTCTCTGTCTTTGCCAAAGCAACCATCTGCATATCTGCTGCAGTTTCAAAACACACACTGCTATCTGATACCTGTGTAACATGACAGAAGCATGTCCTGAAATTGCTTTGCATTTAGGCAAAGTACTGGGTTACAAAGTAAACCAAGACATAGTCCACAGCCCAGGTGGTACTACAGAACTGCATCACAGTGCTCTTAAATAACCAAGAGCTGCCTGAAACAGCTCACAAAAAACACAGCCTGAACAGGGCTGAACATCCCTGTGCTGCGGCACGACTGGAAATACTGAACTTCTTGAAGAGAGGTGACCAAATCTTACTGACATGGCCATCTCTACCAGCACCATCGTTTGCAAAAAGCCTTTGCAAGACCAACCCTGCAAACACGAGGCTCTCTGGATAGATTTCTCTCCTCCTCTGTGCTTTTTATTGTAATTGTTTTGTTCTGGTTGTTTGGTTTGGGTTTTTTCTCAAGTGGTGGAATACAGTGCTTGTGGTCTGCATAATGCTGATAGCACTTGAGACTGCCTTCTGTTCAACCCCAGGCCATCAGCGTGCATTGCAAGCTATTTTCCTCTCACTCCTAAGTCAATGCCTTTCAAGGATGACCTAGGGATCAACTCTTCCCTGATGTGAGTGCAAATCACTTGCCAAGTTTAGTTTCATTTTGACGGTGCCTACCAGGGAAGGGTCACTTACAGACTCCATCACTGCTTTCCTTGTCTCAAAAGATTGTAATTTGTCCATTGCAATTCACATCAGGATGCAATTTGGCAGGTAAGTTAGAAGTCTGGAGGCAATTATTTTTCTTCCTTTGGAGAAATGGATTATATTCATTCAGTTATTTTCAGTAATTTATTTTAGATGGAGCACAAGGAGGGGGAAAAAAGGAAAAAGAAAACAACATGAGTTTAGACTTTATGGTAGGATTGGCTATGCATGTTTTGACATTGTAGCAGGGTTCATTACACTGGTACATGCAATCCATGCATCTAATTCTATCCAAGAGGAAAGGACTGTAACAGAAATGTCTCGGGTCTTGCAGTCAGGTATTAGTATGCCAATGAAAACAAACCTTATTATAAATCTTTAGGACTCACCCCCCAAGACTTACAGCTATTATTACCAAGTGTAAATCACCTCTCATTCGTAACAGGTGAAAGTTCTTGCATTCGATGAGTGATATGCTGCTCTCAGCTCACCAGGAAACATGTTTCTTTATATTAATGAAGTTCCTTAGAAAGACTGCCAAAATCTAGGTTCAAACTGCGCTCAGACTTTTACAGCACCTCGAGTGATAAAGACCTTTCTGCCCAGGACCTTTCCTTAACTCCCTTCACACGAACACTGGTCCAGCTCCTCTTGGACAACACACAAACCAGTGGTCACACTGCCAGCCAGCCACTCCTGTGCCCAGATGTTATCTGGACACATTAACATAAATGAGGTTAACGTCCAGAACTAAGGAATAACCTAGACAAAACACGGATGAGTGGCTTTTCCCCACCACAGCCTCTCCCTACAGCTTTAGTGGACTTGGGTGGAGGTCAAGACAGCTTTCCAGTTTGATTTTTTCATACCCTGCCATAATTAATTGCCTTTTCATTACTATCTTTCTACCCTATAAAGTATGGTTTCCACATGGCTGAAAGAATAACCACCAGAAGTCTTCCTCATCCGTGATCACCAGATGTACTTGGAGAAGGCATTTCAGCCTGCAGGTCCCAGCACCGGGCTCCCTGTATCACTGCTTCTTTCCTGCCAACCACTAAACACATTCCCAAGCTCATTTCCATCTTAAAAAGCAAATTGTAAGAAAGGAATGCTTTCAGAACGAATATTCATTGAGTGAAGTTATTACTTACTTCAACAGTTAAAAGGATGATGCATTAAGGTTTTAGCTAGTTAAAGAAATAAAGAAGTTACATGTAAACTACCTGAACCGAATGTGAGCCCAGGGTATAAATGTGCAAAGCTTTCACTGAAACAGCTTCCATGGTCTTATCTTGGAACGAACTTGCCAGATTAGACCTTCACTTTGAAAAATGAATTTTAGGAAACTGCGGGGTTTTGCAAATCTTTTCAGGCACTGTGCCTTGTGAAAAAGTCAGTGTGATTTTTCTGACATTCCAGTGGAAGACTAAGTTTTATCAGAGACTATAAAGATTTTAAGTCACAATATAATCTCACCTCTGGGTTACTGGGCCCACTTCACTTATCAATTAACCTGTCAGTCGACAGTCGGGTCTAATTAGTTAAATCCTTTTTTAATGAAAAGAATTTGCCTTGAGCAAAGTCTGTCAGCTCCAGAACCATTTTACAACTGGGAGCACGTCTCAGCAAAGTCCATTAGATACCTGCAGAGAACCGAACATCAGCAGCAAACTGAAACTCTACTGCTTCTGCAGACACCTACAACATCAGTTTTTTCACATCTGTGCACCACTGTAACAAGAAGCTCTTTGCACCTCGCTGCATGAAAGGCTGCACTTGCACCAAGGTCTGATGCCCCTGTGTTTCCATTGCTTTAAGAAGATGAGTTTGTAAATCTGTAACCCCACTGTGCCCTCACCTGGGAGCAGAGTGGCTCACAGACAAAAACATGGACACCAGAGGCTTCTGAAAACATCTCTTCTGGGGAATGCCCAGCATCCCACATGGGCGTTTTTCAAAATGCACCTTTTATGCACAAAAGCAGTTGTCCAGAAAACTGGCTCTAAGAATAAGGAAAAGTTTTCAGACCACTTTTTTTAAACATTATTCAGTGACAGACTTTGGGGACGTTCAGGTTTCACAGACACTCAAGAGGAATGTTTTCAGCCTCTGAAAAAGCCACATTTTGGAAAGAACCCCCCTGTGCCATCCCTGCTGTGTGCGCTCCCCACGCAGGAGGGGATGAGCAGGGAGAGGGAGCTTTTCCCAGCATGTCGTGTAAGTATTATATTAGAAAAACATGTACTAATTCCTACACTAATGATCCCATTACTCCCCTTGACTTCAAAGGGCCTCAGATCACATTTGTAATCTTTTGCAAGTGTTAGCAAACAAAATTACAAGTTTTGCACTACAGGTTTCAACAAATTCCCCTTGCCATCAACACAGCAATGTACTTAAAAATAGATGTAATGAGCAGCTTTGGATCTGCATAAATACCCTGTGGAGTTCATTAATGATTTCATTTTTGGCAAGACACCATGTCAAATGACGGAGTATTATTAAAAACATACACAGATATATGTACTTGAACCTGCACTCCTGCAGAAAAAAACCAGACTGTGTAATTTTGGTTTACCTTTTAAGTACCATGATTTTAACAGTGTGTAAATGTAAACCCTTTTGTCCTGAAAACTAACTGCTGCTGTCCAAGGGATGCCTCAATCTCCAGTTCTGTTCATATATGAGAAAATGGGATCTGCAATTTTACTGAAGGACTTCACTCTGAGCACATCTCCACCTTCACAAAGCCACGCAAACTAATTTCAGTCACGTTCCTCAGAATTACTCAAGTGAAGCTGAAAGCACATTTTTGTCCCAAACTATCAACTTTCCTGTCTGTGTTGCACCCAGACCATCTGCCCTCCTTCTTTTGCTCAAAATCAGTTAAGAACACCTTCAAGTGGAGTCAAATACCGCACTGCAACAAGCCCACAGTGTCCTCAGGAGGGCTCCTGCTAGTTCAAGCTGGGCAAGTTCACACTGAGAAATGACAAAAGCTGCACTAAACACCATTCCCTTGGTAGCCTGGGGGCTGAAATAACCCCCAAAACCCCTAACTCAAAGAATACTTGGTCAAGAATCGAAGAATTTTCTCCTGTAATTTGAAAGTGATTATTCATCTGCATCATTCTAAGTACTGCCAACTACCTTGGTTGCTATTTAATCTTGTTTTTTCTTATCGACATCTTTTGCATCAAAAGGCTGCAGGACATCTCAAACAAATTTGTTTCTGCGGACTTTTTATCCCAAATCTCATCCATCCCAGTTCATATGTATTTCCTGAGCTACTCTCTTATGTTCTTTCTAGCTTTAAAATTTTATACTTAATTATAAGCAGCTCATGCCCTGCTGCTGTTTGTTCCTAATCTTCACAACACAGCATGGATTGTTACTCCGTGAAGCTCCCATTTCACACGATGTTTGCTACTGAATAAAATCACAGGAACGTTCCTGTTGACAAGGCAAGGTTCAGCACGTTGCACCACCAAATCACCCTCAGGAAACTCACTTCTGGACTACGTGCTGCTGCGATGAATAAAAAACTCAAATACACCGTGTCAAAAAGCGTGTGATGCCTACACCTCACATTTACTCCTCAGGGGAAAAGCTAAATAGAGTACAAGCAATTTCTTTCATTTAAAAAAAATAATTCTAAACTGCCCGAGATCTAGGGAAATCATTTACCTTGTGCCTGTCAGAGCAAGTATCTGCGTGCTTCATATATATTAAAAACATAGCCTAGCAGAATATATTCACTCTATCTACAAAGGACAAAGTTTAAGTTTCAGAGAGAAAATGAGCAGCCAGCAATGAACTATGGATTTGAAGCAGTGCTTGTGTTTCTACAGTTAGCCAAAGGAAAGCAAACAACATCTAAAAGTCCAAATGAAAACTGCTAAAGTCTGTACAATTTCCTGAAGAATCAGCTAAAAGACGGAGTCATGTTCCTTGTCTCCTGTATCTGTTTGCATTTCAAATTACTTTATCCATATATATTTACCAGAATAAACAACACAGGTATGTTAATTAGGAAAGCAAACTTCTATCTACAAATTAGCCTGATCTTTTTTAAGCTTGGCAGTCTTCTTAACTGCCTGAATTTTTTTGGCCGCTCCTGGTTTTAACTGCTAGCAGCAGCAGAATCATCAAGTGTTGCAGAAAAATGCTACAGATTCTTTGCCAAACAACCAATGTTCCCCCTTTGGCAACCAGGTGATGCCCGAGAAGCAAGCACAAGTGTTTCAGCAGGAAAATCCTAATTCCTGTGCTCGGCTGCCAGCCCAACCCATGTGTACACACATGTGTATCACACGGCTGCAAATCCTGGCCTGCGACTGACTCACACACACAGAAAGAGTAACATTAGTGTTAAGAAAAGGAGCAATTCCAAGAAATTTCAAGCTATGGCATCTATCACACACTTCTTAGTGCGTCCACTCTGTTTTCTCACAGACACCAAGTGGCACAGGATTAATGACACAATCTAACAGGCAGGGATGCACTGAGGCCTTCAGTGCGCCACCACGGACACACGGGAGCACCAAGCTGCAGGGGCCTCTGAAAATTCCGCGTATGCCAAGACAAGGAGCAGAGCAATGCCGGGTCTGTGCCCCGCACACAGGGGCACCGCAGGCACACAAGACCGGGCCCCGTGCCGGCTGCTGCCTGCGGGCACAGCCAGACGTCCATCGGGCTGAAGGACAGTGACCACAGAATCACAGGGTGTCAGGGGTTGGAAGGGACCTCAAAAGCTCATCCAGTCCAACCCCACTGCCACAGCAGGACCACCCAGAGCAGCTCACACAGGAATGCATCCAGTTGGGGTTTGAATGTCTCCAGAGGAGGAGACTCCACAGCCTCTCTGGGCAGCCTGGCCCAGGGCTCTGTCACCTTACAGTGACAAAGTTCTTCCTTATGTTCACCCAGAGCCTCCTGTGTTCACCTTGCACCCGTTCCCCCTTGTCCTATCACTGGACATCACTGAGCAGAGCCTGGCTCCATCCTTCTGATCCTCACTCCTTTCATATTTATAAACATTCATGAGGTCACCCCTCAGTCTCCTCTTCTCCAAGCTAAAGAGCCCCAGCTCCCTCAGCCTCTCCTCATAAGGGAGATGTTCCACTGCCTTCATCATCTTTGTGGCTCTGTGCTGGACTCTCTCAAGCAGTGCCCTGTCCTTCTTGAACTGAGGGGCCCAGAACTGGACACAGAACTCCAGATGCAGCCTCACCAAGGCAGAATAGAACCACAACAGAGGCGTCTGTCTTACTGGGGAACCCTGCTTTGGGGTGCCCTGGTGCAGGCCGCTTCGGCCTTCTAAGGGTGCACTAACACACTCCAAAGAAAGGCGCCTTCATTGCTCTCGTGTAAACTATCAGAGCAATAAAAACCATCATTAGAGATGGTTTACAGGCTAATCTAATTTTTAAGTATGCACAGCCACTCACAGCAATCAACTTTAAATTAATTACAGTATCAGATTAAAAGGGGAAGATGGATCCCTTCCTGGCCCACCCATAAGGCCTCGCAGATGACAACGTGCTCGTGATTTTTTTTATTTTTTAATGCTATTGTTAAGCTTTTGTTCCTAGCAGTCAGCCATTCACCTGCAGGAGAATGACAGTGACTTGACAGAGCCCCTCCTCGCTGGCTGCAATAACCAGCACGCCGCTTCCCAAGCTGTCACCCTGGTGTCCCAGCACTATCTGCTGCTCCAAGATTTGTTCTGACACGAAGCAGGCGGAGCGGCGGCTGCTGTCGTTAAGGGCTCTCTGTGCAGTGATCTGTGTCAGCTGCACTGTGCTTAGGGTTTGCTTCACCCAATTATTTGTTTGTCGTTTAGAGACCTGGGTATCGAGCAGATATTGTCAAGTTATTTTTGGCCCCCGATATACTGGCAAAACATAATGAGGCCTTTAGGTGAATAACTGTCTTGGCAGCAAGGTGCTAAGATGATGTGCTGTTGAAAGGCTGGATAGCAATTAGGTTATTTGAATGAGAGGAGATGCTGGACAGGGCATGTGAAGACAGAGAAAATCAGCTTAACTATTAAAATGCCACCCCCCACTTCAAGTTGTCAGCTAACTATTTAAGCAAGGTGTTAATTTACTACAGGCTGTATTGCCAACAAACTCCATTTTTTATTAATTCAAAAGCTGTACAGACTTGTCCCACATGCACATCTTACCCAGCCCTTTCCAGACAAGTGTAACAGCTTGCCAGATGATTATTATCAACATTTAATTGTATTACAGCGATTCCCACAAGCCCCAGCCTGGTTTGCACAGTGTGAAGGGTTGTGCACACAGGACAGAAGATGGTCCAAAGACCTGTAATGTAAGAGCAGCATACAGATATGGCAACAGAGGGGAAAAATACCTCACTTGAGACCCATCACCGAAAGGGGAAGGCACGCACCGTGCCTAAGGCATTGGAGAACCTGAAGAGTAGGGTAGGGCACAAGTCCTCTCCTGCGTTGTGGCTTTCACCTGCTGTCCATCTGAGAATGCTCCAGTAAGTTGGACTCACACTCACAATACTCACAAATACGCCTAATGTGTCACAGGACTGGGCTCTGCAGAGCAACCTTCAGAAATCATCATGCTGGTCATCACTACACACGCTGTAGGGAGTGGTTCAGACTTGTCTGACTGATCACGAGCTGTTCACTGCGTCCTGTCTGTGTCACAGGATAAGCATACAGCATCTCACGACCTGACAGCATTCAGCAATGAACTTCTAAAGAGGGTCACTGTAAGGAGGTACTTATTTTTGTTAAATATTTATGCAGGTGCATGTATAGGAAAACACTCTACAAGATGAGCACGAGTAACTCCACCACGTTCAGCAGAGGTGAGTGCTTTCCTTCCTTCTCCCTCCTAATACCAATTCATAGGCTGCTAATTTGGGCATAATGCATCCAGAGAAACCACTGGGAAAACACAAGAGCAGGTACAACAGCCAATTTTTAGGAAGGAAAACTAACCATAGCATGACGAAAAGCTGTAAGACAAGAAAAGTGACCTTTGCAACACAGAAACAAATGAGGGTTTTCTAATTCAATCCACAGAGCATTTTGGTTTTGTTTTAACCTTATAAATGCTCAAGTATGAGCTGCTGTGCCAAAAGATTATGCTTTATGTTAGAGCCTGAACCCAACATGGGTCCCCAACAGGGACCAGTTTGTTCACGACAACAGCAGTGGGTCTGGCCTCAGATGATTTATGACATTTCTCTCAATGTATGGAGAGCACCACCAGAAGCAGAACCGCAGGCACAGTTACATGACTGGTACCAGCATGAGTTAATTGGTCTAGCTGCTTACAGGCAATTCCTTGTGTACTCTCAGGGCTGTTCACCCTGACTGCAATCAGACTTGACTGTTCAAATATGAACTGGATTATAACGAGCCAGTTACTCAAGAACCACGGTCTTCAAAACAACTTTGTCTAGAGTGGTCTGCTTTAAACACATCTGATATAATCATGGGATTTCATTTGGTGTGGTGAAAGAGGCTAGATATGGTGTTTGGTGATTGCCAGTATTGTTCCCGAGCATGCTCTCATCCCTGCGGGATGTATGTGTTCAGAGAACCTGGTCATCACTACCCTTCCATGCTGCTCTTCCCAAAACACTGAGAGCCTTCCATTTTCCATCCACATAGTAACCCTTTTCCAGATCCCGAAGACGCTGGAGACTGTTATTCGTACAGCAACAATCCTCTCCTTCAAATCAACACCCACTTGATCAGGAGTTAGAAACACAAGACTGAACTTTCAACACTGAATTAAGACCAAAATGAAACCCAAAATCATTCCTAGGTTTTTCTTGAAGAGGTGAGAGCCCAAGAGTTCATCCCATTTCTCCCAGTCAACTAAATCAGACCTGTTTGGAGCTTAGGAAGAGTGTCAGGAGTACCTAAAGAACAGTTTAGGTACCTCATGTAGATGCAAGAGGAAAGATTCAAGCAGTTTTGCCCCAGAGGTGTCAGGAACTCGGCATCCTCATCAGATTTTCCCTCTACCAAAGCCTTCAGTGTCTCATTTCCCCCCATAACCAAAGGAACTGAGAACCACCTTGGGACAGCAATTCCCTAAGGACAATGCTCTCCTTGTGCTACCCCAAGGTGCCAAGCAGAGCTTTTATTTGAAGTTTCGGAGCAGACCTATGCTTGAGGTTGAGATTTACAACAGGCGCTGTACTCCTGGCACAGCTTCTCACCCCTCCTCAGAGACAGCAGGTCTTGCCTGGCACTGAAAGACTGCAGTCAGATTTTGATGATCATTTAATAATAATCACTGGCACAGGTTACCCAGAGAGGTGGTGGATTCCCCGTCCCTGGAGACATTCAAGGCCAGGTTGGATGGGGTCCTGAGCAACCTGGTCTAGTGGGGGATGTCTCTGCCCATGGCAGGGGAGTTGGACTGGATGACCTTTAAGTTCCCTCCCAACTCAAGTGATTCTGTGATTTAACTCATCAACGAAAGCAATCACGATAGGACAGAACAAATTGGTGCTGTTGTTGCACGGGGTCTGCTGTACCCAAGTGGCAATCACACCTGCCAAAAGCTGCCAACAACCGACCGTAAAAACCATCAAGCAAAAGTACAAACCAGGTCTTTTGCTCATCTGCTTTTGATTTTTATAATGCTGTTGCTTTTAACAAATGAAGTTTAAGTGCTTGTGGGACCAACAACCTAGTAAATGAACTAAGTATTAATTTGTGGCTTTATTACTTGGCAGAACTATTTTCATGAAGCCATTTTTTCCTAGGACGCAGACTGCTCTGCAGCAGCTGTTTTCTATTACAAGCCACTCAAATTCCTTTGCCTCCAATTTCCAGAAGTGCCCAGTAACTTGAAATATTTGGAAATGAGACCAAATTGCTGTGGGAGCTCAGCAGTGCTACACCTTGTACCTCTCCCCAGCCCTCCAATCCTAACAAAAATCATCCCGTGGAACACACGGAGCAGCAAGGCCACAGGTTCCTCCCCACCTCCCTCACCGTGGGCTGAGCACTGACCCAGATGGTCCAAGTCCTTCAGATCCACCTCACCTCTGGGGCCCACAGGACCTTGTGAAAACCCGTGAAGGAGCCACTGAGCAGGTTGTGAACCCAGTGATACAGTTCCCATGGAAGGTTGAGGAAGAAGGTGGCTTGGCCCATGCTTCAAAGTCTGTGCATGACTTTTAGATAGCTGTAGGTGAGGGGGTTAGCAGGGGGTTTGTGGAGCTCCTCAGGCTGTAAACGGGAGATAGGAATGAGCCAGGCCCTGGTGAACTCAGGGCAAGCTGTGAGCATGCCTTAAGCTAGGATTTCAAGTGGAGGGGAAAATACTGCTGCAGTAAACACAGGCTTCAGCAGCCTGGTGGGGTTTGAGTCTCATGCTCTCAGACTTGGAAATTCTACCCTGGTCCCACTTTGAACATCCTTTTGTGAGCCTAGGTCTTAAGCTCAAAAATGAAAAGATTTTTTTAGAACAGTATTTTTGGGTAAGTATAGAAGGAACTCCCACCCCCAGCTCCTGCCCTACTCTCTCCTAGCATATATAAGTCAAGGCCATTAACTGATCTAAAAGGCATTTAAATCAGTTTATCTGCTCTTCTGTTTGCCACTCGAAGTATACTTTTATGTTGGCTTTTTTTAAACAGCTTGTGAATGCTGCTCAGCCCCCCTTTCAGACACACACCCACTACTGGAAGCATTTCTCAGCACGCTCCTGGCAGCTGCACTAGTCACAATCAGCTTGGAAAACAGTTTATGTTGCACTAAGTAACTGCATGCACTGAATGATACCAGGGGAAGTTGTGAGTGCAGGGTGAAGCTCTGCTGTGGCTGGGCTGATCCTGCCAGTGCTGAGCGGGACAGCCCCTCTGCCCTCCCCAGTGCTCTGCCTGCCTGTCCCTGTCCCCTCCCCTGCACCAGACCTTTCACTTGACAGCTCATCTGCAAAATTATCTCCCTTTTCTTGTCGCTTTAGATTTCTGGTGAGAAATCACTCAACTCACAGAGCCCAGCCAAAGCCAGGGCAGCAGCAAGGTGGGAGAAGAGACAGGAATTTGCAAAAGGGGCTGGAGTCACCCATGCAGTGTACACTAAGGACAAAAAAAAAAAAAAAAGGCAGTGTAAGTGATGCCTGGGTGGCTACAAGGCTCGAGGCTGTAGCAGGATTTACTCCTGTGGCCCTCATCCAGCAAAGCACTTGAGTGAACACTTGGTGTGAACAAGTGTTTAAAGCCAGTCAAGCAACGAAGCACAATACAGAACTGAAGCCTAAACAAGGAGAAATTAGGTTCTAAAAATGCCCTCTTTACAACCATCTCCACGTCCCGAGAAATGGCAGCATCACTCCATGACAAGGCCCTGCCTTTTCTTCTGGACAAACCATGCTGAGCCACGAGGAGGTTAAAGATTCACCTGTTCAACACATCACCCTACACAAGGTCCTCACTGCCACCGGAACGAATGTGATAGTTCTCACTGGGAAGCTCGATTTCGTTCTTTCTGCCTACTCAGACAATACTATTGCACTTGAGTCACACACCGAAGGGTTTCTTCACGTGTTCAGACTGTGTGTTTTTATTAAAAAAGCGACACTGAGATCCGTCTGTGGTTCTGCGTTCCCATTCCCACACTTTGGAAAACAATGACTAATTCAAAGAGCTTCGTGGACTTCCATGGGCAGTCTGCATGATAAAATAACATCGTGCTTTGTGAGATCATTTCATGTGGAGAAACATGTAAAATATATCAGGGTGGTGATGAAGTCCAAAGGCATTCTGTTTGGGGGACAGTTGAGAACAGAAAAAGAAAAGCTTTGGGTTTTGGTTTTCAAGCAGCTATGAAGGATTTGTAAAAAAAGGAAGAAAAACACAGTTCATACAGACGTCCCTGTGAAACTCCTACTGACATCCAGAGTGTCAAGACTGGTCACTGTAGGACGTGAGATACTTTGGAGTGCATTTTTTTTTTAATTAACTGGATGTAAGACGGCTTGAGCAAGGAGTGTTTGATTGTGCCAGGCGAGAGAACATTAGATCTTACAGAAAAAGGGACTACAGAGGTGAGTGGGTGGGTTAGTGGCACAGCTGGGTGCTTGGGAAGCCCAGGTATCCCCAAGTACTGTCTGCATAGGTCTACAGGCTCCAAAAGATCCTGAAAGAGAGGCCTGTAATACACCTTGGAAGCCCTTTTGTCCTCTTACAACCTAAGCAAGTTGTTGTGGAGCCCAAGTCAACCCAGGATCAACACTAAATACATGGATAAATCCAGGATGGAACCAATTAATGTTGTTCAGTGTTATCTAAAACCACAAATACACTGCATAAGCACATTGGAGTTTATCTGGTCTCTGGTTTAACTTGCAGGTTAAACCTACTCGTGGGAGTAAGCTTTGCTAAGGTGACAGTTCTGCTGGGGTAAACTTGATGTAAATGCTCTTCGCCTCCGCTGAAAATGACATTGCTGTGCTTTTCCAATTGAAATGAAGTGTATTTGATAAGATAACAAATGCCTGGCAAAGTACATTTAAGTTATGTAAGGGAAAGGAGAGGAGGGGAAAAATCTTGTATAAACAGCAAAACAATACAGCTTTATCTAATCTCAGCAACTTATTGCTGCTTGTCTGTGTGTGTTTTACTGACAAAATAAAATAAATTGAATCAGCTCACACACGATAACATGCTCTTTCCTACCTCATACTAATTGCTTGGCTAATTGATGTTTGTTGAACTTTCTCCATTTCATTGAGTGATTAGGTACAAAGCTAACAGTTGACATCTGTAGGCGCTTAACTGGCATCTGTAATTACTGTTAATGTTAAATAATTGTTAGTTAATTGGAGTGGTAACTGACTGAATGGAATCCAGATTGTGAAGCCAAAAGAGACCTAGTTAAATAAACATACATTTTCAGAGAAAACAACATTTTATTACAAGGGAGAGACTAACAGTAGGCCAGATATGGGAGGTCTGCAGGATGCTCCATATACAAAATCCCATGCCAGACTCCGGCGTGGGCTCCACTAACTGGAGGTATGTAAAGTCAGGATCTTTGGCATCAAAGCACTTCTATCCCAAGAATTTCTCCACCTTATTTTGAACTGATTAGCATGATTTGTTATTTTACAGCCCAATGCCCCTAAGTCTTTTTTTGAGAAAAATCGAATATAGTTTAATCTACAAAACAAATACTCCCTCCAGAATAGATACAATTATGTGTTAGTAAATATTGCTGGTTTGCTCACTGAGACTGGAATAGTTTGACTTTGTTAAAATCAACAGCCTTAAATGAACTCTTGAGGAATACAATCACCAGCTTACACCAAAGGTTACTTGATAACAGTCCAACTGGGCAAGGATGCCCAGAACAACGCTTTCAATTGTCTCTCTCCACTATTTTAGTCAAGAACCCAGTGCCTGAAGGTGTTTGTACCATGCTGCCTGGTTTATGGTTTTGTTTTGAATTGGTAACTTAAAAAATAGTGAAGCCTTGGAAGACTCCTGTTTTGCAAGAACATAAGTTTTGGGATTTAAGAATCTGAAACTTTTTGGAAGAGGCTACCTTTGATTTTCACCTGTCCCTCTGGGCACACTGGGTACATCACATTATCCAGAGATCTTTCCCTACGGCTATGGTCTTTCCATAGCAGCGGCCACCCCACCTCACTGCCATGTCCCAGCCAAAGAAACATTGGCACGTAAAGGAGGAGGGGACGTGGGAAGCGGATGGAGAAGAGTGGTTTGTACTCAGGAGATGCAGTGCTAAGGGGATGTTACGGAACAAATTCCTTGCTCAGACAAAGCCTTCGTGGCACAAAAATAACCGCCTTGCTCTTTTGTGTACCAGAACAAAGGACCATCTCAAGACATGTATCGACTTTTTTGTCTGACTTGGAAGGCAGAGCGAAGTGATGCACCACTTCTTCTAATCTAACTTGCAGGTACAAGAAACCTGGGGTCCTCAAAACCAGAGCCTTTTTCCAGTGCTCAGTCCCTCACTAATGAGACACTGAACTTTCACATGGAAAATAATGAAAAGCCATTTAAAACCCAGAAAACACAGGCAAACCAAGCGATGCAAAGCCACCAGGAAAGTCTCTGCTGGAAAGGCAAGGAGACATCACCATCAGAGTATCACTTCAGGAGGGTGAGCTATTGTAACAGCCACAAAAAAAAAATAATCTGCAGAACTGCTCATATGATTCAGCAGTCCCTGGGCCCTAACAGTAAGCTGGGAAGAAGCATTCCAGTGAGGAGAAGAGGTAGCATGGAAGGCCAACATATGTAGACAGCAGCACCCAAAAAAGCAATGCTGAGAACATACACCAAGTGAGTGAAGATGTTACATAGACTCCTACAGACCCTTGGAGGCAGAAGCTGTTAGTTCTCCAGCGTACTGACCACGTTAATATTGCACACATGCTATCTGTGTAGTAGGGGATCCACTTATACTCGATGCAAGATGCTGTGGCAATGGTTCACTCAGAGCAAGAGCACTTCCCCACAGCCAAGGATCTCCTGTGAATGGGACTGCAGAGAGGTATTTACCAACTTCAGCTCCCTACTTGTTTACAGAAGCAGATGTTGTAGAGGATCCTCAAGAAATGATTCACCGCAGACAGCCGAGGGGAGAAATAACAGTATGCCTGTTTTTCTAGGGAAGGATATTGCTGTGGAGCCACCTAAAAAGCCAGGGCCTGATCTGCCTGGTATTTCAGCCGCCAGTGCAGACGAGTAACCCAGACGCCTTGATCTACCTCCAGCTGAGAGAATAAATATTTCCCTGACAGCTGGTGGTGCCACTAAGCAGAAGGATTCATAAAGTTTACATGAACATCCTGTAAACAATTTGAACATAAAAAGCTCTAACAGCCCAATTGTGTTTCTGATCAAAGGCAAACTTCAGTATACAGCACAAATGAAAACTTCACCACTCTGGGACTCATTTCTCCCTCCAGGAAAAGCTGTTTTCCAAGGGTACGTAGGAGGGAGTTAACATAAATGAAATTCACAGTAGTAGTAGGAGCTGCCTGCTCTACAGCTTCAGATGTGTCTATTTAAATTATTAAGAGATAATGGAATTTAATTATGCTGGAGAAGTCATGTTAGAAAAATTCATGAACAAAACCTGTACTTTGGCCCGGATTAACGGTGCTATGGTTTATGCTCTCAGAGGGCAAGGAAAACCCACGTTTGTTCCAAGACAGAGACTACAAGCAGCAATCCCAAACTGGAAGGCCCAGGGCAGGGGACAGTCCAGAAGCTGCAGATGGGTGATGTGCTCCTCTTCCATCCCTTGTCCACCTCATCTATTCAGATGCTAACAGTGCCTTTTTCAAGCATTATTAAGGGGCCAGACCCTTGGGTGCTTACCTCCCAACACAACCCCCTGGATTTCCATGGGAATCACTTCCTAGATAATTTCAAGCATTCCGAGGTGAAGCGTTCCTGCGGGAGCAATGGAGCACAGGGCTCTAATACACAACCAGGGACGACTCATTTCTGTGGCAGCTACAGTGATTCTTGCCCCAGGGACCAAGCCACATCCCTCCCAAACTCCCAGCCCTGCTGCAGACACGGCACAGGGCTGGGGACCTCCGGGAGCAGTGGCAGCACAGAGCAGATGTGGGAACCCCACAGCCCTCTCCAATGCAGCACTGCTTGGCTATGACACATATCCCAGCCCTGAGAGACCACGTGCCACCCCCCAAAACTCACAGGATCCTTCTAGATTTAGGGATGCATCTTCCCATTCAGCTCTACGGGCAGCTAACTCCTAAATGGAAGCTGAGAGATGGTATCTCAAGGGGTTTCACCACCTCTTCAGGGAGGTTTGGGGGGGATTTTACTTTGCTCCAGTGTTTTTAATTATTAATATTTCTGAGGAAGGGATGGTCCCACATTACACACCCATACTAATCCATCACACTGGCTTGAACTTGACCTCAGCTTTGGCCTTGAAGTCCACAACTGAATGACAGAAAGGGGACAAAATGTACACACTTCAGGATTTCTACCTACTTTGTAAATATGTTACTTCTGTAATTTCTTCTACCTCAGCTATAAATAATTCTGCAAAATAAAAGTGGCAAGAGAAAAAAAAAAGTATGTGTGAGACATGAGTAGCTGTGGGACATCTGAGAGGAATGGCTGAGGACACAGAGGGATGTACACTTGTCAGCCTGCCCAGCCCTCCCAGCCTGGCCCATCAGCCAGGAGGCTTTGAAGGTTTCATCATGATTTATCCAATGCAAATCTGACCTTTCTTAAGAGTGACTTTTATTGCTTTTGGCAAATGCAGCCATGGACAAGACGGGGCAGGGGGGTGGGGAGGAAGAACTGGCTTGGAAGCAAACAGACTGAATTGCAGGGAGAGAACTTGAACTTGGAATATATCAAACTGACAGCACCAGGGCAGTCATCAGGCATCCCCAGGGCAGACGCTTAGAGAAGACAACAGCCTCCCAGCCACTGCTGCCCAGCAAGAGCCCCTGCACCTGGCTGCAGGCAATTATTGACATTATCTCCAAACAGGGGATCCTTTTTGAGGCTCTTTTCCTGATATTTAGTACTTTGAATGCTAATCCCTTTAACAAAACTGTCCCCTATGCTTTTTCCACCCTCCTTCCCCTTAATCTCTTTCTCCCAGTAGAAAAAAAAAAAAATAAAATAAAAAAAAGAAAATACCAGTCAGCCTAGTTTGGCCGCACCTGGATTTGCATTGATTCTTCCCTTGTCATTCATGTTACCAACAGGAATTAGCATATGGCTTTAAGGGAAAACTCAGGAGGAGAAAAGAAAGGCGCCATTTTGATGGAAATAAGGGGCAAAGGAATAATCTACCATCAACTAAAAAGCTTATTTGTGTATGGTTTCCCAAGCCCATGTTGATTTTAGGCTACACAAAGAAACCCTAATCCTTTCAAGGGAACTAAATCACCAAAGAAAAGTAGCTCAGAAGAAAAGGCTCCCTGTCAAGCATGGGTATTCACATCCAAATAGATGCCACGAATCAAGCTTGGTAAGTAAACAAAAATAAGAATGTGGGAAATGTGTTTGATTCAAAAAAAAAGAAAAAAGAAAAAAAAAGAAAACTAAAGGAAGAGGAAGAGGGGCCTACTCTTCATCAATCACCTCCTGGGGAGGAGAGCCCTTCACCCTGGTTACAGGCCTCCGCCAGGAATGTGGATTCACTGCCTGGGCTTCTCCTCCACCCTGGCCCAGCCCCAAGAAAGAGCTGCTCAAATGCCAAGGCTTTTTACAGCGAATTAGCAAAATAAAGATGCAGTCACATGTAGTTTGGGGGCCTTGGGTCACTCCCAAACACACAACTCTTCCTTTCTCCTTGTCTGGGCCACCTATTCTCTGCCTACAGAGGGGCTGAGGGGGAACCTGGAAACACAATTAATCAGAAAGGATAGATAAGCTTGAGAAGCCAGATAACCTCGTTAGACCACAGAAATAATCCAGACTGTACTTCCAAAGGATGCTAATACACGAAACCCAGGAATATGAATCCGTAATGCAATTAATTATAGGTATAATTCAATATGCAGCAAAAGACTTCAGAAGCAACAGCATGTCAGCATGGGAATCCCAATGTAACGGGGTCATGTACTGTCCCCAGTTAAACCATTACAGCTTCGTAGAATTAAAAGACACAGAGAAACACCAACATGACCCACAGGAATAACAAAACCAAACCCGGTGAGAAGCACACCGGGCAAATACTAAGCAAATCCACACATGGTCAGCAAAAAAGACCTGTATTTCAAACTAATCAAATCTGTCTCTACTAATGCAAACTGACTTAAATGTTCCAAAAAACCCAGTAAGCTAAAATACCACGGGTTTACACCCTTTCACTAAGCAGTTAGCACGTACTGCCATTAAGAAATAGGACAGCAGGCTGAAAAACAGATGCGTTTTAAAGGCTTTGAATTATACTCCTTGGCACAACTCACGTCTGAAGCTGCTCCCTCGACCCTCCTCATAAAAACACAAACCAAACCAAAAATAAGAATTAAAAATAAAAAAATCCCCAAAGGCTACAGTCTAGTAATGCTGCTTCAGGACAAGCTCTGCACAGAAGCTCACTGGCACTGATTTAGGGTAAGTTTTCCCTTAATGTACTGTTATATCATTAGCCACTCTCTCTTTGGATTGCTGTTTGGAAGAAATTAATGGGATACTGAATATTTAAATGTGGCCCTCTATATCATTTATTAACTCTACAGAAAGCACACAGCACAGTAAGCCATGGTTTATGACTATTATCCTGTGAATACTAAACGTTGGCTGGTTATTACTGTCAGCAGTGCAAATTGGCTATTCATAATTCCACGTCTATCATGTAGCTGATGAGTAACAATCAAGTTAAAACATTTTGAAAACTCTTACAGTTATTTAAATGAGCTTAAATTAAAGCCATTTGTAAAATAAACTATTCCCTAATATTGTTATTTAAATTAATCCTGACCTGGCAGGCAATGCATTATTTAAAGCCTTTATTTTATATTGCTTAAGCGAAGCAATTACCAAGCATACAGAACATGTCTGAAACCAAGAGAAACATAAAAAGCACTAACAAGCTGATTACGACATTTCTGCAAAACAAGTTACATTTCATCTCCCATTGAAATTGCCATGAAAAGAAATGTGTGTGGGGAAAAAAAATGTTTGTGATGCGAATTGCAGCCTTACCTTTATTTGTAAGAGCGCTGAACAGTTTCTCAGAGCTGGCATCAGATGCCTGAAAGACCAATAAAAAAAAATATGTTACGTTTTCTACAAGTGATCGATTTCAAAAGGCACGGCGGTGTATTTATACACACACACACACATATGTATGTATATTTTAGAGACGCAAATCAGGTGACAAAACCAAGAGAGCTAATGGCACTGCGGGCTCCCCAGCAGATGGCCATGCGGTGGTGCTGTTTGGCTGTGCTTCGCCGCCCTGCAGTGCAGATACTTGGTTGGAGAGAGTCTATTTAATAAAGAAAGGAATGATTTTTTAATTCAACGTATTAGCTGCACAGAAACTATATTTTTGCATTGTAATTATCCAATACATTCTGACGCCGATTCTGTGACGGAGAGGAGTCATGATTTGGAAGCAGCAGCCCAGTGTCGGAATCTGCAGAACTACGGATTTCTTAATTAATTTTTAAAGTATTTTTGGAGACCTGACCTGTGTCAACCATTTGATTTTTACCATCTTTAAAGCAGTGCTAATAACTTAGATTAATAATTTTGTAAATTGCTGTTACACAGTCTTTGAAAAGTGTATGCCAGTATTTAGTATCAGTATTTCCACGTAAGATTTTCCTTCGCCAGAATAACTGATTCTTCACACCACACTCTGTATAAACTCACAACCCATTTAATTTTTCATCAAGCCATCTTTATCCATGGGAGGTTTTTCATCCTAACATTGTGTTGGTACCTTACCTACTACTGCTGTCTGTATGCAAGTATGCCAACTAACCAGTCTACTTATTATTAAAAAGCCTTACTTAAGTTTCACACATAAACATTGAGCTCCCCCTTTCAGAAACTCTAATGGCCAGAAACCAGACTGGGAAAGGTAATGCTGCAAATGTTCATCTCACAAACATCCCGAGGAGCAGAGAGCATTGCACGTCTGCATCTGTGTACAGCTGTGTTTGCGCACACACACCCCGTATGCAACACACACATGAAGCTAAAGCTTAAACTTATACCACCTACACAGCCACAAAACCCAGCGAGCTGCTCGATTGTGAACTGAATCTTGGAGCCAGCCCCGCTGAGATAGTCTGCTCCTCGAAAACACCTCGGGAGAAATGTGCTCAGTAACGACACATTGCGAACAGGGGTGAGATGCATCACTTGAGAAAGATTCCAGCCTTCTCCTAGAAACTGTTTTTTCACTGGATTCAGGAAAAATAATTAAAAACACTGTCTGTTTGGAAAGCAGGCTGCAGGCTTTTTGTTAAAGGGGAGAAATTCCTCAATTCGAAACCATCAGAGAAGCAACAGACACTGAGTATCTCAACTGCACTGAAAACTTAGGTGTGAAATCACCAATAAATAAGTAGATACAGTTCAGACTCCATATCATAGTGTAGTAATACACTGAAATGATTTGTTTGCCCTCAAGTTAACAACGTACGAGATTTCTATGATTAATTATTGAAATTAGCTTTATTCTTTTTCAGATTCCTAGACAGATTTTACTAGATTACTGCTGGCTTACTTAAAAGCTGAGCTGGTGTATTTCTTCTCGACTAAATACCTTGTAAACACTGGATTTATTACCCAATGATGGATTTATTGTTCAGTGACGACTTTCTCTAAATTAATGAAAATATGTGAATAATGCACAAATTGAAGGGATCAAGGAGGCCATGCGCTTTAAAGAGCAGTTCAATATTAGTGCAACAAATTAAGAGATGCTCCATGCTTTCCTAACCTGGCCAGTCAGCCTGCTCTCTGATTAAAAATGATAACGTTTTCCAGTGAATTTTATCCGTTGTTTTTTAAAATGCAGCTTCTCTCACAAATCAAAACTCTCCAAACCCTTCTTTCTTTTTAGAAAGAAAATCCAATCTTGAAAAACAAACAAACTTCTTACAGTTTCAGCTATTACTTTATTTTACTGTTTCACAACGAAGCAGCACAGGGAAGTAAAGTTCCCTATTTGCTTGATTTTCCCAAACACTAGAAAGAGGAAAACATGGGGTTTTTTAAGAAGTTTGCTCTTATGCCAAGAGTAAACCATAAGATTGCTTTGTAAGCTATGGTTTTACAGGTGAAGTCCTTTATTGCATAAACCAGTCCGAAACACTGTTGTGAAATCTGGAAGTGGCACTTCTCGGGTGCACAACACATCCTGCCCGAGGATCACTTGTGAGCAAACGAGGAGGTGATTATTGGTACAATATGCACATAAACATGATTTTACAAAGAGAAAGCTTCTCTGAGAGTGAATCCCATCCTGCGTTACTGACCACACACTGGTGAATGGAACAGCAACTTGCAAAATCCCCACTGCTGGGTTACCACAAAACCAGCCCAAACCCACTGCACCAGCACCAGCCCCGAGATGGAACTTTAACTGCCTGTTTCATTACTTTAAAATGTGGTTTTAAATATGAAACAGCGATGAGGGTAATGTATAACTGACACAGCAGCTAATACTCTACCAGCAGATGAGACACCGTATCAATTTCCATGCAACTATTATTTTTTCACAGCTGAGACAGCCACATCGTGCAACACCACGGAAGGAATAAAAACCAAATGAATTTAAGAAACCCCGACAACTCAGCACTAACGCAGGAGAATAACAACAACAAAGCCTTTGCAGTGCTGACCTAAAATCTCCTCTGTACTGACAGGAATCTGCGCAGACAACAAAGTGCCTTTATTTCCACGGTGCTCGAAGGCAGTGTGGCCAGAGCTGGATGTGCACCAAGGCAGAGCTCGGCCATTCCTTTTACACCAGACAAGTAAAACTCTCTCCTCATTCCTCTTCATCCTCAGCATTTCCAGACCTCGCTCGAGCAGCTGATGCAAAGGCGCTGTCTGCTGCCCACGTTACATTTTGGGAAGCCGCACGGCTCCCGCACACCCGACCACAGGGATAGGGGTGCGGTGTGTCCTGCAGCCCCCCCGGCTGAGGAGCTCGCCCTCCCAGCAGTTCCCTCCGTGCACTTTGCCCGTTTTCCCTTGTAAATCCCCTTGTTCCCGAGCGCAGCTTAATCCTTCCCAACAGCAACGGAGCGAGCCGGCAAGCCCTGGGCTAAATACAAAACAACCCAAAGAAATCATCCGAAGAGTGTTTCCCCCTTCAGGAATGCGCTGTCATCCAGCGGCTGTAGGACTGGAGCATCCCCTGCCCAGACAGCGCGGCCCCGCCGCAGCCCCCGCACCTGCCCGC